>WTXK01000322.1:0-54230 GCA_025769895.1 Lactarius psammicola
CTCCCAAACTTTGTAGCCTGTCTCAGCACCATCCGCGTCTTGGTCGTCTCCGAGGCCCAGTCCGGTAATGCATTCGCCGCCAAGTGACGACAGCTTTGCGTCGAGCTCCTTTCCCGGCCTGTTGTAATAATGAGCGTCCTCGGGCCTTGGCCAATAATGGCTGTCTCCCTCCCGAATTACCGAATATTTCAACTTCTCCAACGGCGTTGCTCCAGTCGCGACCGCAGCATGAGCAATTTGAAGAATTTTCGGCCATTCTGCGGAGGTTCTCCCTGGCCTGCCGTCGAAGTGACGAACAGGACGTGTTCCTCATGCGACAACGCATCAATATCCATAGTGTCCATAGTCGCGATCGTGGTCGACAGCCCACGTGCTTGCGCTCTACCAGCTAGCCGTTTGGCCTTCTTTTCGGCCGGCGCCACCATCCGACGAATACAGGACTAACAAAGGCGGCGCGTCGATGCCTGATAACAAATCGGCGTAAGCTTGTTGTTGCACGCCTCTTTCGTTCCGCTTTCACAGTCTCCCCAAGACTCGTCACAAGCTCGGCCGGAAGTAAAGGCTTGGCCCGGACCAGCTGAGAAAGGTGGTTCTGGCGGTCTAGAAACGCTTGCAGGTCATTCTTTATGGCGTCAGAGTCTAGAGAGAATGGCTCTTTGCCGGCCGCCTCCTTGCTCGGGTCCCAACGATACAGAGGCCAGTATCCAGAATCGACAGCCAACTTGGTCTCCTTCAGCAGATCGAGTGCCGTCGTGTCTTCAGTCGTGTACGGAAGGTACGCGAGGACAATGCTGGGTCCGTCGAACTTATCTGCTTCGACTAAAGCTTGCAGAACTTGAGCATACGACGAGTAGACAGCGACGCTGGCCACAAAGACGCCTCCGTAGTTCATCGCATACAGTCCGATGTCGTGCTTCTGGCGACTGGGATCCGATGAGTTGCGGGCAGTGTATGGCGAAGTGTCGAGTATGAGGGTGTTTACATTCAGGCCGGACACGGTGGCGTGGTGGATGCCAGACGCTCCAAGATCGTAAGACCAAGCGTCAGACCCAATTATCCATCTAGACTTGACTCTGAAGTGTTCACGGAGAGACAGGATGCGTGCTGCAGCCGGGTGAGAGATGTAATCCTGCAAAGCTGCGACGACATGATCTCCTGTTTGTTGACTCTTTACGATGTCGTCCTTGACGAGAACCCAGCGACTCAGCAACGAATGAGTTTCTGGTGGTAGCTTTGGATCCCGTAACAGCTCCCAGACCGCATTTACGAGTTCGTTGCGCTCTTCTAGTGCTCCACGGACGCGTCCTAGAGCAAATTCCGGGCTGGTGGCAAACTCGCCTTGAGATGGCACTAGAGAAGGCGAGTTCGATATTTCTAAGCGTTCGCCGAATAGGTGGCTTAGCATGGTGGTATATGAACTCTCATGCCTCGGTATATGGGGAACTTCAGTTGACAGAGACGATATGAGTCCTCCAAGTCGCGTGCGGGTCGACGGCTTTGAGGTCGATGTGGATTCAAGGAATGCCACAACATCTTCCGACTGTAGACCGCTGGTGTCACCCAGATAGGCGCCGCGAACAACGGGGCGATCTTCAGAGTCGCGGTGTTGCAGAACACTGACGACGTCGAGGAAGAGTGGCGTCCACTTCGTTGTCCACTTTTCGATCTGCTCTAAAACGATGACGTGCCGTACAGATGGACGAATAGCTCCGAGAATGCGAGAGGTGGGTAGAGGAGATAAGAGAGACACATCCACGTAGGCGATGCCGTCAATATTGAAGTCTAAGGTGGTCTGGCCCAGGCCAAAGATGACAGTATGGGGCTCGTTGGAACCATGTTGTGCGAGAGCGAGCTGGGACCGACGGAGGAGAGAAAGTGTAGCCAATGCCGCGGCCTCATAACCCCCGAGAAGTGCAGCGGTAGCAGGGTCGACAGGAACAACGACAATCGGGGGTGTGGTCGGTGTCGCTGGCCGGGAAGAGTGACGCCCATCTGGATCACTTCCTTTTCGAGAGTGCCCGTTGGCAAATCCATTTGGATGACCATTGGCATACCTCGGTACAGGGCTATATGGTCGTGCAGGAGATGGACTGTATGGTCGCGCAGGAGATGGACTATGGGATCGCGCAATCGGACTCTGGGGGCGGATCGCAGCTCTCGAGGGAGTACGCGTGTGCTTCTCGGCGAAAATGAACGGCTTCACCTTATCCTCCGCGACTTCTTCTATTTTATCGTTCTTATCCCCTATGTGGAAAACGTGGATAACGGCCTTGCGTTCGGTGCGGGCTAGTCGCGAGGCCAACAATGCATTGTCGTGGGCTTGTTGCGCGCTCGACGAATGTATAAAGTAAGGCACAACCTCACGAAGGACCAGCGCATCTGCGAGGTCACCCTGTGCCGCTATATGGAAGACAATGGGCCGACTGGAGAGCTCAGCGAAGTGGGGTAAGAGACGGATAAGGGATGGTGAACTAGTGGTAGTGTAAGCCAACAAAGATGTTGGGTTGTGTCGAAGTAGGGTCGGAGTAGGGTCAGAACCATGGGGAAGGATGGTGACGATTGTCGACTCCCTGGATAAGGATTTCCAGTACGACGAAAAGACGGAGGGAGAGTCGACGACGGCATCCGAGGAGAGGTGGGCGACGCGAGCGACGGCAGTGATGGATGGTGTTAGTGTGACCATATCGTGGATTAAGGCCACGTTAAGGACTTGGGACTGATGGGATATGAGTGAGACTATACGACGAAATTGAGAGAAATGGTGACACCTTTTCGAAGGCTCGTAAACCTCTTAGAGTTTGCTGAACGACAGCGGTGGGTCATCTTTCTGGGCCGCTTGGTCGAGCGAATTCCGAATTCCATTGGACCCATGACTAAGGGGCACGCAATTTTCTCGCAATGTATCCCCCTGCTACTGTATTTGCTCTCACGTTTGAACAGACTCGAGACATCCGGCCATGTCCGGCCTCGGGCGCTCAACGAAGCACGGAAGTAAGTTAACCCGTCCAGTAAGTTACAACTCGCGTCCTCACTCAGCAGAAAATGATTATGTCATTACTTCTGAAAGATCTGAACATTTGTAACACTCTATTCGAGTTAAGGTTGCCTCGGTGAAACCCTCTAGGGCCCTTCTTGTTGGGGACTCGTTAGAGTGGAAGGAAGCTTGGCCATCACGAACTCGAAGGCAAGTGAATGGTACCCCACTCCAGTTATCATCTTTCTTCGGACAAGCCCAGCGAAGATAATCCAAGCGTTCGCATCTCGCGGGGAGGATCCGAAGAGGATCCGGGATCTGAACAGGAGTGTCGTGTTGTGACGTCTTGCCCGCGACGTGCCAATCCAGGACGTTCACGCGGCGCGGGAAGAGGATACTCCGAGTCTCCTTTCTCTTGCTCTTTGCTACCACGTACGGCAAATAAGTGAAGGTTTGTCGAGCATGCTCACGATCTTCGCGTCTGCGGTCTTAGTCAGGCGAGTTCTGCGTGCCTTGGCCGTTTCTCTTGACGTCGCCAACATTCGCTGCTTGCTGCTGCATCGTCCAGTCCGCTTAAACTGCGGCATTCCAATTCATTCAACCAGGAATAACTTTAACACTCTCACTCGAATTTAGTAATGGACCGCATGGTCTGAATCCATCACGCATCATGTCTTAGCGGACACTTCCAGATTACGGTTGATTCCAAGAAAACAACGGTTTCCTCGTCATTCCGATGTGCAACGTCTTCATCTAGAGCGCTCCAAACCGCTGTGAACATTACTATCGTATTCGTACAGTGAATTCCGTAGAGAGTGGACGCATGGCTCAAAAGAAAAGAACTAAGCAGCAATCTCACGATATGGGCCCTCCCCGCCCGCACCCTCGTACCATGACTGTCCTTCCCTCGCAGGTGAGATATAGCCGGCACGGATCACAAAGTCGCCAAAGCGTTCTCCATCCAGTCTCTCAAGAGCGTATCGCTTGATCATGGGCCCCAGAATGGCCAGTATTTCTGGCTCGGTCAAGCTCTCTGCACAGAAACGAACGATTAGAGAACAGACAGCACGAAGACGTAGTAGTGCCTCGACCGACCTCTATATATTTTGTTTAGTCGTTGGCCGTAGTAACCACCTCCGAGTAGCATCATATAGGCTCCTGGCGCTTTACCGACGAAACCAATCTCTGAATGTGGGTGAGTCATCATAGCCGTTAAAGCTACGAACGTGGGACGGACCAGCAACATATGGCCGAGTACAGCCATTAGGACAGCCAGTCAGCCGTAAGACAATCGAGTCATTCCGTAGGCCGTTCTCCTCACAGATCTTCTCGACCTTGTCAATTAGTAGTGGGAGATACTGGAAATGACGTCAGCAGTTGGTGAGGAAAGAAACTACGTAGTTCGCCAACCCTTTCAGATTCCGCCATAGCAAGACCTAAATCGCATTATGAACGACACTTCGCGCAAATTTTATGAAGAGCCACTAACCGCATGTCGGGAAGCCGACACATGCCGATGAGGATAAACGCAGTCCCGTGAAGTCGAGATTGTCTAGTTTGTAGTGCGCAAGCAATCTCTTGATTTCGGGTAAATCCGACGTGGGAATGTTCGAGATGACGACGTGCTGGTTCGCGGTCAAACGAAACTCGCCCTTGTGTACCTTCGCGATCTCTCGCAACGCCGTCTTGAAATCACGACTGGGCTCGTCCTGCACGCGTCCATTCTCGATGAAGCAAGTGAAATGGTGTTTACCATCGTCGCCAGTGTGCCACCCAAAGTCATCGATGTTACGGTCGAACGCAAATGGCCTTGCAGGCTGGAATTGGAAGCCAAGACGTTTCTCTACTTCTGCCTTGAAAACATCGAAGCCTATACGGTCAATCGTATACTTCAAGCGACCGTTTTTTCGGCTGCGCAGAGACGTCGGTGGGACGTGCGAGTGAGATATAAGAACACGCACTCAGCCCGGTTACCGTTGTCCCTCTGCAATACCATGATTGTCTCGGCGACTACATTAACCTTCTCAGGCGTTATGAAGCCAAGAGTACTGGCAGTGCTAGGGAATGTCTTCTTGTTTCCGTGTGTGATACCCATACCACCTCCGACTGTCGCGTTGAAGCCAGCTAATTCGCCGCATTCGTTAACGATGGCGATATAGCCGAGGTCATGGGCAAAGACGTCAACGTCGTTAGTCGGTGGCACGGCAATAGCAACCTTGAACTAACGAAAAAGGTAAGTGACCAAGCGCCCGAAAAGAAAACGGATGGGCAAACCTTCCGAGGAAGATAGGACGGTCCATAGAGAGGCTCGAAATCTTTAAGCGCCTCGCCAGCGACAAATTTCTTGTCCAGCCAGATTTCGTGATACGCAGTCGAACTAGGAAGGAGGTGGTCGCTAATGCCTTTTGCGATCGCATACACCTGCGCATGTAGTCTGGAGAATGATGGGATCACCGAGCAAAGGACATTCCTGGAGGCAAGTAGAGTCGGTCCTGCCGTCCTACACCAGTTCCAAACAAAGTGCGTACCTATTAGCGTCGCCGCACGCTGCCAACGTATCAAGAAGCGCCCGATTAATGGCCTGAATCGACGGTTTCAAGTACTTCTTGATGACCCCGTGAAACTGGAAGGTCTGTCGGGTTGTGAGTTTGAAATTTCCACTGCCGTGCTCGTCCGCAATCCGGTCTAACGCGAGCCATTGAGCGGGGGTACATACTCCAGCAGGGAGTCGCACGCGGATCATGAAGGCATACGCAGGCTCGATACCTTGAGCCACACGTTCGTCGCGAATGTCGCGGTCGTCTTGCTGGTAGATACCATGGAACCTCGTCACAGGGTCGTCGCTCTTCGCTATGCCACAGGTGCTGGTATCCTCGAGGCCTTCCACTATGGTGCCCCGGAGGTACGATGACGCCGCTTTGATGTGCTCCGCCGTGATTGGCTCGGGCTCTGCTTCATGCACCTCGATCGAGTCCACACCCAACGCTTTCCAGACCAAAGGCTCCCAAACTTTGTAGCCTGTCTCAGCACCATCCGCGTCTTGGTCGTCTCCGAGGCCCAGTCCAACAATCCGCTCGCCGCCGAGCGCCGACAGCCTTGCGTCGAGCTCCTTTCCCGACCTGCTGTAATAATGAGCGTCCTCGGGCCTTGGCCAGTAATGGCTGTCTCCCATCCCGAATACCGAATATTTCAGCTTCTCCAACGGCTTTGCTCCGGTTGCAACCGCGGCACTGAGCAATTTGAAGAATTTTCGGCCATTCTGCGGAGGTTCTCCCTGACCCGCCGTCGAAGTGACGAATAAGACGTGTTCCTCGTGCGACAACGCATCGATATCCATGGTGTCCATAGTCGCGATCGTGGTCTGCAGCCCTCGTACTTGCGCCCTACCAGCTAGCCGTTTGGCCTTCTTTTCTGCGCCACCACCATCCGACGAATACAGGACCAACAAAGGCGGCGCGTCGATGCCTGATAACAAATCGGCGTAAGCTTGTTGCGCACGCCTCTTTCGTTCCGCTTTCACAGTCTCCCCAAGACTCGTCACAAGCTCGGCCGGAAGTAAAGGCTTGGCCCGGACCAGCTGAGAAAGGTGGTTCTGGCGGTCTAGAAACGCTTGCAGGTCATTCTTTATGGCGTCAGAGTCTAGAGAGAATGGCTCTTTGCCGGCCGCCTCCTTGCTCGGGTCCCAACGATACAGAGGCCAGTATCCAGAATCGACAGCCAACTTGGTCTCCTTCAGCAGATCGAGTGCCGTCGTGTCTTCAGTCGTGTACGGAAGGTACGCGAGGACAATGCTGGGTCCGTCGAACTTATCTGCTTCGACTAAAGCTTGCAGAACTTGAGCATACGACGAGAAGACGGCGACGCTGGCCACAAAGACGCCTCCGTAGTTCATCGCATACAGTCCGATGTCGTGCTTCCGGCGACTGGGATCCGATGAGTTGCGAGCAGTGTATGGCAAAGTGTCGAGTATGAGGGTGTTTACATTCAGGCCGGACACGATGGCGTGGTGGACGCCTGACGCTCCAAGATCGTAGGACCAAGCGTCAGACCCAATTATCCATCTAGACTTGACTCTGAAGTGTTCACGGAGAGACAGGATGCGTGCTGCAGCCGGGTGAGAGATGTAATCCTGCAAAGCGGCGACGACATGATCTCCTGTTTGTTGACTCTTTACGATGTCGTCCTTGACGAGAACCCAGCGACTCAACAACGAATGAGTTTCCTGTGGCAGTTTTGGGTCCTGCAACAGCTCCTGAACCGCCTTTAAAAGTTCGTTGCGCTCTTCTAGTGCTCCACGGACGCGTCCTAGAGCAAATTCCGGGCTGGTGGCAAACTGGCCCTGAGACGGAACTAGAGAAGGCGAATTTGATATTTCCAAGCGCTTGCCAAATAGGTGGCCCAGTATGCTGGTATACGAACTCTCGTGCTTCGGTACATGGGGAACTTCAGTTGACAGAGACGACATCGATCCTCCGAGCTGAGCGCGGACCGACGGCTTCGAGGTCGTTATGGATCCAAGGAATGCTGCAACATCTTCCGACTGTAGACCGCTGGTGTCACCCAGGTAGGCGCTGCGAACAACGGGGCGATCTTCGGAGTTGCGATGTTGCAGAACACTGACGATGTCAAGGAAGAGTGGCGTCCACTTCGTTGTCCACTTTTCGATCTGCTCCAAAACGACGACGTGCCGCGCAGTTGGACGAATTGCTCCGAGGATGCGAGAGGTGGGTAGAGGGGATAAGAGAGATACATCCACGTAGGTGACGCCGTCAATATTGAAGTCCAGGGTGGTCTGGCCCAGGCCAAAGATGACAGTATGGGGCTCGTTGGAACCATGTTGTGCGAGAGCGAGCTGGGACCGACGGAGGAGAGAAAGTGTAGCCAATGCCGCGGCTTCGTATCCCTCGAGAAGCCCAGAGGTACCAGAGTCGACAGGAACGACGAAGGTCGAGGTGGTTGGTGTCGCTGTCCCGGAAGAGTGACGCCCATCTGGATCACTTCCTTTTTGAGAGTGCCCGTTGGCAATTCCATTGGAACGACCATTTGAATGACCATTGGCATACCCTGGTACGGGGCTATATGGTCGTGTAGGGGAAGGACTGCGGGATCGAGCAATCGGACTCTTTGGACGACCCACGGCTTTCGAGGAACTACGCGTATGCTTCTCGGCGAAAATGAACGGCTTCACCTTATCCTCTGCGACTTCCTCTACTTCATCGCCCTTTCTCCCTACATGGAAAACGTGGACAACGGCCTTGCATTCGGTGCGGGCTAGTCGCGAAGCCAGCAATGCATTATCGTGGGCTTGTTGCGCGCTCGACGAATGTATAAAGTAAGGTACAACCTCACGAAGGACCAGTGCATCTGCGAGGTCACCCTGTGCTGCTATATGGAAGACGATGGGCCGACTGGAGAGCTCAGCGAAGTGAGGTAAGAGACGGATAAGGGACGGTGAACTGGTGGTTGTGTGGGACAATAAAGAGGTTGGGTTGTGTCGAAGTAGGGTCGGAGTGGGGTCAGAACCATGGGGAAGGATGATGACGTTTGTCGACTCCTCGGACAAGGATTTCCAGTATGACGAAAAGACGGAGAGTGTGTCAATTACAACATCAGAGGAGAGATGAGCGACGCGAGCGACGGCGGTGACGGAGGGTGTCAGTGGCATCAGAGCGGGACTGACTCAGAAACTTGTGGGGTGACGGGCTTCATTACACGATGGATTTGAGAGAAATCGCCATATCTCTTAGACCGCGTCGAGCTTGCTGAATGACAGCCTTGGCGTGGCGCATGTTTCTGGGCCCCTGTGGTTTCCTTATTTCAGGTGTGACGAGATACATTTCATGGGATTGGGTGCCACAGCGCTAATCGCACTCACGTTAACCCTGTTCCGGTTGGACTCCCAAAGCATTCAGCCTCGTCCCCACAGATTTTCTCAGGTTCGACGAGAAAGGAAAGCACAAGCATCTGTCGCGCTCCACGCATAGATAAGACTGATGGGGTTATCCACATCATGCGTCCGTGCCAGTGGGCCTTACCGCCAAAACCGGGCCATCCCCCAACATGGTAACACCTAAGGCCTAATGATTGAAGAAGTGTGAGAATCTGATGGAGTGTTTTTCGACATCGCCAGGACCGTTAACGAGTGTTGTGCCATTTGTGCGCTCTAAGATACCCCGAGGCACGGATCGTTATTGTTAGCGTTAGCAGGACTACAGTATTGACAGGGCATTAGTACCTCTTTAGCTGCCAAAAAAGCCAGCAACGTTGCTGTGTTCACCCCTGAGAATTTACCAAAAGGCTGGGTCGGGTCCTGGCCAGGTATACCACGATGTCGTTCGGTTCGCACCTGTGGAGCTGACACACAAAATGAATATGAACTTCGAGCAATGACTGGTCATTCAGGTGAATCTCCTGCCCGACACAACAGGACTTAGGCGCTCTTCAGTTTGTAGGACCAAGCTCGTAACACGAAGCTCCCCTTTCTCCATAGAAGTACTCCCCTCCTATGGCGTCCCCGCTAGACGGGAGGGATAAGCTTTGGGACCTATCAAAACCTAATTTGAAGTGTCTAATGGGGTCCCGTAGAGTGTTGACAATGGACTGCATTTGGTGTCAAAGGCAACTTGAATATTCGGATGGTGGAGCTTACCGCAGCTTACTGGCGATTGACATGTTGACATACTGTGACATCCGATATGCGGTATACTTTTTGTGCCTTAGGTCTCAGCAACTCTCGGGCTTGAGTTTGAGTCTCTCCTTTTTTTTTTGCACAAGCGATATATTAGAACGCAGGAGATGTTACTCAACAGCTCTATCTAACACGTTGATAAGGCTCGAAGGAAGTGCGTGAGGAGGTGCCCTCTTTTGAGGGCGTTCCTCGGGGGTTGGTGGGCGCATGCGCCCGTCCTTGCCCACACTGAGCGTGTGCCTGACCATCATGGTAGTTGCGTTTCAAGGCCCCCCACATAGCAGCATCGAAAGGTGCACGTGGCTTTTACCGGTCTCCGGCCCGGCTACATGTGTGTATCCACTTGAGTTGGTATCCACCTACTTTCGGTGACTCATCACGTTGACCATCTCCTGCTCCTGATTCCGGTGGATCGTGGAAAACGGTGGTGGATCGTCTTGGCCCTCTAAATCCATCCGGAAAGCAGAAATATGCCCGACAGAAGCTGATTGTTGATCCACATAAGCCCCATGGCCCACGTCGTGGGTCAAGCGAAATTGATTTGGATGCGCCAGCTTGACATTGTTACACCTTGTGACCCACACATTGAGTCTGCCTTGCTTTAACGAAGCGTTAACAAGTGCCGAACCATCATGAATGTATAAAAGATCGTAGTTGTCTGGTGTTGCCCCAGATCTCCTTGTACCACCTCGAACCAAGTCACAGCTATGACCACCCCTACTGTAACAAAAAGGATTCCCTACGGTATGGCTCTGCACTTTGGAACATCGGATTTTTTCTGACGCGAGGAATCACAGTTCGCCTAGGAAAGTCGGGGTTGAAAGTGTCCAGGATCATTCTTGGCACGATGTCGTACGGCGATCCTCGTTGGGAACAGTGGGTCCTCGGCGAGAAAGAGGCTATCGAGCATGTGAGATTCGCGTGAGCACACCCTCTTCGTCCCCAGACGTGCGACTGTCTCACGAGCGCTGTTAAGATATGAGCGCGGTGTGAACACCTTTGATACTGCGAACTTATATTCGAATGGCCTCTCTGAGGTGTATCTTGGTAATGCCATCAAAGTGCTCAATCTACCACGCGAAGAGATCGTGGTCATGACAAAGGTGTGTGGACAACCCCGGTCGATGTACAGACGATGCTAATAACTTCTCGAAGGTCTTCCTCGCTGTCGGTAAAATAGGTGACCAGGCAATGTGGATGACATCCCCCGCCGAGCTTGACAAGATAGGATTTGTGAATCAGCATGGCCTTAGTCGCAAGGTGCATATTCTCATCTCATCCTATATGCGTTGATTGTGATCTCTCGTCGCAGCATATCTTCGATTCGGTAAAGAAATCTCTTGAGCGTCTGCAACTCGACTATATCGACGTCTTGCAATGCCACCGCTTCGATCCGAGTACACCGATCGAGGAGACGATGCAGGCTCTGCACGACGTCGTCAAGGCAGGATACGTTCGATATATTGGCATGAGTAGTTGCTACGCTTGGCAATGTAAGTACTTGTCCACGCGATCCGCGATCAGCTCACTGATCGTTGGCTCAGTTCATGTCATGCAGAGTGAGTAGCCGATGTCCAACCTCTGAACCTGCTGCTAAGGAGGAAGACCATAGATTACGCCATTAAAAACAATCTCACGCCTTTTATTTCAATGCAAAATCACCACTCGCTTGTATACCGTGAGGAAGAGCGCGAGATGTTCCCCACACTGAACCACTTTGGTGTGGGTATCATCCCGTGGTCACCGCTTGCACGCGGCCTCCTTACCCGTCCCTTCAAAACTGACGGAGTCACGACGCGAGGTAACACCGATCTGTGCGTGCCTCAGGTTGATACCCACTGCGCCTTAGTTACCTGACTTTGCTGATGCTTACAGCTACACTACTGAGTACCTTGAAGGAACGGGTACCCAGGAGATTGTCAACAGGTCCGTTCTGTTCTGCGAAGCTGCGTGATTCAGGTCTCATGAGGGCTTCGATAGGGTCGAAGAGATCTCCAAAAAGCGTGGGATAAGCATGGCCCAGGTCTCCTTGGCGTGGTCACTGACGCGTGTCACTGCACCGGTTATCGGTTCTACGAGCATCAAGAACCTCGAAGAGCTTATAAGTGCGTGCAACTACTACATCATGTTAGGGGATGAAACCAATTCCTAGCTTCTCTGCAGATGGTACCGAGATCACGTTGACGCAAGAAGAGATTCAGTACTTAGAGGAGCCGTACAAGGCACGCTCAGTGATGGGACATGCCTAACAAACTGAATGGTGAGGTTTTTGATTGTGAAAAGGAAAAGGACTTCGTTCGTGCTCCCGATTTGCATGTTCTCGAGTCAGACAACGATTTTGGTTTTGGTTTTTTTCAGTAAAAGCGATGTATTGGGTAACTATGTTGCCTAGAATAAATTAGTCCCAATGGGCTTGTCATTCTGAGTAAGATAAAGGTAAGTTGTCGAGGGGCGGATGCTGAAGCTGAAGCCGAAGCGCAGTCGCGGGACGGGTCGGGTCGTGAGTAAAGAGGAGCCTTTGTTCCGATCAGATCTCAGATAAAAGGTTATCTTTGTCCTCTGAGCGGACGAAAACGGCTGTGAACAGCGCTACCAACTCCCCCATCAGAAAGTTCAGAGGAGGGCCCCAGAGGGATCTGTTGTCTTGACCGCCCTCCTCCGAGTTGCCCTGCTCAGTATGCCTTCCTTATATTTAAGTGATTCACTTCCTTCGTGGACTCCGCGTTTCCCAATACGGTAGTGCAACCGCAACATCACAAACATCTGTCGTGATGTGGTTTTGTGTTTGGTCAGCATCTTTGAAGGGCCCCGGCCATGTTTCAACTGAGCTCGGACCGAATAGTCGAATTTGATCTAACCTACTTGCGACTTGCGACCAACCGGCGCATGGGGGATACAAATACGCACTCCTCACTTACTTCTGGTCTCTGCACAACCCACCGAGTTGACCCAGCGTGTTGAATCCGATACTTGTGACAACATGGTCGATGAGTCCACCCTCAGGCTGTCATTCCTCGTTGCATCGTTTTTCGTAGTCTCTCTATTCGCTAGCTGGTACAGGAGGGATCCTTTGGTCAGCACTACACCGTTTCGTCTTCACCTCTTTCATTGCTGATTGACTTTGGTCGACCTCAGCTCGATGCTATTCCTACTGTCGGGTTCTCTGACCCGCTTCTCTCGTACTTCTCCGCTCTCCGTTTCAACCTTGTTGGCCCCTCTATGCTTAAATATGGGTATAAGAAAGTAAACACTTTTGTCTCTAATATAGTAGTCTTTCCCTGTGCCGAGCTGACGCTACGATCTGGCATTCAGACAAATCGAGGTTTATTCAAGATTGCCACATTTCGGAGGTGGATGGTGCTAGCTTCGAGTCCTGAACTGGTCGAAGATGTCAGGAAGGCTCCAGATGACGTCCTGTCTATCAAAGCGGCACTAACCGAGGTACGTATGCTCCCTGAGATGCTTGACTCATATTCATCACGACCATGTCAGTTCCTTCAACTCGAATATACACTGGACCTATTGGAGAAGGATGATAACTATCACACGAGTATAATACGTTCGAAATTGACACGGAACATCGCGGTCACTTTCCAAGAGATCCGTGATGAACTCACCAGGTCTCTCGATGCTTCCATCCCCGTGCATGGTGACGGTGCGTGGCAAATTCGTAGTCAAAAAGGTGATTCCTTGAACTTACGTGGAACACAGAATGGGTCAAAGTTCCCGTTGTAGAAACAATACAACGTGTGGTTTGCGCGACCTCGAATCGTGTATTCGTCGGGTCTCCGCTGTGTGCGTTAAAATTCTCTGATTCTACCATTCGATCAATATCCAATCAGTCTCATAGGCCGAGATCGAGACTATCAAAACCTGAATTTGAACTTCGCGGTCAATCTATTTAAATCCGCGACAATCATCAGCATGTTTCCGAAACCTCTCAAGCCGTACGTTACCATGTCCTGCCATGAGTCCATGTCATTGAGCTGGAATCAGGATCGTTGCACGCGTGTTATCTAATCTTCCATCGCAAATCCGACAGAAAATGGAGTTCATCAGACCTATGGTTGAGGAACGTTTGGCTAGAATGGAGGAATTTGGGGAAGATTGGGACGACAAACCGGTTCGCCGATCCGCTTCCGAGTCGGTCAATGCTAATGTTATCATCAATAGAACGACATGCTCATGTGGCTCATGAGCGAAGCCAAAGGAGTAGAAAGGTCCCTTGGAGGCTTTGCACGGCGATTGCTCACGGTCAACTTCGCAGCTATTCACACAACCTCTCGTGTGAGCCACACGGATCTCTTCATAAGCTACTAA
Organism: Lactarius psammicola; assembly: GCA_025769895.1. Classification (NCBI taxonomy): domain Eukaryota; kingdom Fungi; phylum Basidiomycota; class Agaricomycetes; order Russulales; family Russulaceae; genus Lactarius; species Lactarius psammicola. The sequence goes on from WTXK01000322.1 coordinate 13,983, forward strand.
TTGCGAGTATATGCAGGCATTTACGAATGTATTATACCGTCTCCTATCCAACCCAGAATATATTGAACCCCTCCGCCATGAGGTCGAGACTGCAGTAGCAGAGGAAGGCTGGACCAAGGCCGGGATGGACAAGATGCCCAAGGTCGACAGTTTCTTACGGGAGTCTCAGCGTATCGATGTCATCTGTCAGTTGGATTCTCCTAACCGAACCTTAGTTACTGATGCACTACTTCCTGTTTTCAGTGTCGCTGGGCCGTATCGCATTACGTCCATTCACATTTTCCAATGGGATCACTGTTCCTGCGGGTACGCTAATCGCCGTCCCGACTGCTGCTGTCCACACGGATGGAGAAATCTATCCAAACCCCGAGGAATTTGACGGCTTCCGCTTCGCGAAGCTCCGTGAGCGTGATGGAGTTGCTGTTCCAGGGCACCAAGCAACTTCTGTGTCCGCAGAATACCTCACTTTCGGATATGGACGACATGTTTGGTGAGTTTTTTTGTTTTGTTTTTGTATTCACCTCGAGCTGTCGATGTGTTGGCCCCATCGCACTCACTCATATTCCTTTATCAGCCCTGGTCGGTTCTTCGCTGCCAACGAGGTCAAGGCCTTACTTGCACATATCGTTGTAACATATGATATCAAATTTGAGGAGGGAAAACAGGCCCCACCCAGCGTCATCATTAATTCGGTGCGGATCCCAGGGAAGGCAAACGTGATGTTCAGGAAGCGCCAAAAGTGAAATATCGTATCTTTCAGTATATAGCAGCCAGGCCACATTTTTTGCATATCTATCTATGTTGTTTCCATTACTATGTAATGTGAAGGACTAGGCGTGTTCCAATACCTTACAGTACCTCATTCTTCGTGGTCTGTTCACATTTTCCATGCTCAGAGTGAAGCTGTCATTCGACTTGAGTTGCCAACTGCCTTAATGGAGGTTCCTATTACACAGACCCGGGTATATGGAGCGTTGTCTCGCTTCAATAGTTGCTTCTGACGTGCAAAAAACATAATGCCATGACGTGCCACCGATGTAAGCTCGTCGCAGGGCACAGCAGGACGTTTGAGCAGGCTGTGCCAGTTGAAAGTAGAATGACCGAAAAGGGTGGGAAAGTAGAATGACCGAAAAGGGTGGGCTTGTTGCTTGATGAGCAGTTCATGTCCAAGTCTCATCTGCGGGGAAACGTGTTTGTCCTACCCTTCATCGACGAGTTCTTTGCGCCCTCTTTGACGTGTACACGTAGAAACGGTGTCGCTAGGCGTGTTTACCTTCCTGGCTCATCGCGGCTTGACGCATTAACAGCCAGCCTTCACTCTCGAAGAGTAAAAATCAGCTAATGCAACAGCGAACGAAAACGTGGCCGAAATGTATTAGTGTGCGATCAATATATCTCTAACGTGTTCGCAATTTATTCACGTCAGAATTACACACTATTCAAGGGACTCACTGCACCAAGGAACCGACGCTTGTCATAGATTGGTACTGTGATCGACTGGGTGCTATCTGTTGCGACAGCGACACTGGATGAAACCTACCAAATTCCGGGGACCGAGTGAGACAACGGATGAACGAGACGGACAGTCCCTGACTGCTCAGACAGGAGCGGCAGTAACTGGCCGTCTCACGACTGGGGCTGGGGCGGCTGTTCACGCGTCTCAAACAGCCTTGCGAGGTCGCGCGGTGTGATCCAACCGCCAGGAAGAGTCACGCTCACGAGTGACGAGAAGTGCGCGTGGCACGCCTCTGCGAGCGAGATAGGATGATATCCAGCGAGGATAAGACAATGTGCGTTGGAATATAGTGGGCTTTTTGAGGAAGAGATGGCTCGGTTCGTCGTCGGCAACTCCTCGCGATCGAGTGACTATGGACATAGAAGGCATAAGTCGACTTCGAGAATTGGATTTCCGGGACGAGACACGTGAGCGTATGTAGGCACACCATGCCGCGTCGCAGGGAAGGTAAGGCGTCCAGTGGGGGAGTAACGCCCTCAATGAAGTTCCGCAGAAGATAGCAGCACGCAGGCCAACCTGCTCCGTCAACCAGCTTGCGGATGTCGCGTCCAAGTCACAAAACGCGGTGGGATACCTGGGCTCGGACAGTGCACCGGGCACGGTGTAGGACGTTCGTTGGGGACGGCGGTGGGTCGACAGATATTGTGCAGAGCGGATCATAGCTGCTTGCAGAACGACGTAGGGAGGAGCCCTTTGCGGCGAGGAGCGTGGCGTGAGATACGGGTAAGGAAGGGATATGGCGATAGAGCAGGCGCGCCGCTACCTCTTGGAATGTGCGGGAGAGGACAACATGTCTGGCAAGAGTTGGAAGTGTGGGGTGTCAACCGCGGACGGTGGGGTTGCGATACCAAGTTAAACGAGATGGGATAGGAATAGAGTCGGACGCGAGATACCGGGAGGACGAGACGTTTGCGCTGAGTGAGATCAAGTGAGATAGCAGGTGGCACAGTGGCTGTTTTCCTACAGTGACAAACAACAAAACTGCCGCGAGGCAGTGGAATTTTTAACCGGGAAGTTTGTGAATACTCGAGTTCGAAAAGGTTTACTACCCCCAATTTCCCACCAACGAGAAATGTTATGCCGGCCTGTATTGGACCAAACCAGAAGAGTACGACGAGATAGACTTTACTGTAAGAGAGAGCACAAGAACGGAACGACTCCTGAAAACAGTCTACAACGTTCACATGATTATTCGATCCATCAGCTGGAGGACCGGCATCCAGCTTCCCGCGGAAACTTGAACGACGCCGATGAGAACGACCTCATTGAAGGTAATGCGATTCGGCGCCACGATCCACTTCGAGTAGGGATCACAAGGAACGCGCTCGCAATCCTAAGGGGTGACCGTTAAATCTCCGAACTCACTGCCACAGCCACGAAAAGGATAAACCTACCACCAGAAATTGCCGCACCCTGCTCCCCACGTGCTTCACAAACCTCTCAAGAGTGACGGGGTTCCGCGCGGGGGTCTGGTTCCTGAGTTGTACCTGCTGTTCGGAAGGAGTATAGCCTGGCCACTAAGACATGAATGTAAGTGAACAGAGCGCGCATCAACGGAAGTAATACAAACGCTGATGCGAATCTTGGTCATGGTCCTATCTCCAAGTGGCGCTGGCTCGTTAGCGTGACGGAGCGACATCTGTCCTGCGGCGGCGTGCGAGACCGGTACGCCTAGAGTCCCGTCCGCACTGACGAAGAATACGGGAATATGCAGTTGCGCTTGTTCGACATAGCGGCGCCAATCCCCCTGACCCTGAGGGGACCACAGCTGTTGGGGTACGACAGAACCACCACGCCTAATGGCATAGTCTAGGAGCCAAGCATATCGTCCGTTTACGCTGTGTTGTGGCCGGCAATGGTTCATAGGAGGGTCTGCGACGAAGTAGGCACCAGGCCAATTGTTGACACTGAAAGCCCGCAGTCTCTTAGGGTCCACTTTGAAGAGATATGCGAAATAAATTTCCGCAACCTGCGGAGTGAAGGTGTATGAAAGGTAGCCGTCAACGCGAAGGTCAGAGCTGGTCGTCGTCTGCAAGACCCCACGCTGTTAATTTTCAATAATTTCAATAAGCTGTTGAGAATTTACTGCAACCCTATATCATCGTTATATTGGCTTACCCAAGGTACATGATAGTCGGTCGTTTCTTTTGTTTCCGTCGTACCACCAGGGGAGTGGGAACTTGAAGGTAACGGAACGGAGGCCGGGGGGTCTATCGTAGTGACACCTCAGCTGAGCAATGCCACCGAGAAATGTAAGAAGACCTACGCGAATAATGGAGCTGCTCAGAAAGCATCGCCACCGTCACACGCTCCGTATCAGTCCTCGGACTTTCGTCATTGGCGGCCCACGAATCTATTGTGTGAGCGCCTCATACTGAAAATAGAAGAGGATCATGACACGGGCGGGTGCTTACCAGACATAACCTCGATCTCAAGCTTCGACCTTTGGAGGTAATCTGTCATCACATCTGGTTGGAGGGTCTCCAAGGACTGTGAACATGAAGGAATCAATAATAACGCAAGTACATGACGCTTACTCACAGTCCCATCGCCGACTCCTAGAATTCGTACCAAGTCGTCGTCGTGAACGAGGGCCATGTTGCAGTCTGGAGCCCGCTGCACTGTCCACGTTAGAATGAAGTGGTTGCGTAGTGAAAACACGGAATGGATCCACGGCGCTCACTTGGGCGATATATTCTAATAGTACGTGTAAAGGATCCCGGTACTTTGAACGCACGGTGAATACTAGAAGTCAGAAAAGAGTAATCTTACCTCCGCAACACTGGGTATTGGAACCACCTCCTTCTCCGGCTCGCGGTCGTTCCCACGTGTATCTGGCTTGGGTTCCGCCGCTGCTCTGATCCACGGAATTATGCCAAAAATACGTTTGACACGGAATCCTCGGATAAATATGCATTGATCCTCAGGTAAGTTCTAAAGGGGGCATGTCGAATTTCTTCAGTATCCATTGGCCCTTGCAAGTTGTGTGACACAAACTTCGCCATTTGGGCGATGAGCAAGCACTGCCCCTTGAATGCGGTGGCTCGAAACTCGCCAATTGACGTTAGCGCCCAAAGCACCAGTGACTTCAACCCCAAGAGATAACCGTGCGTCCGCCTGAATATCGTTGAAAGCGATGTTACTCCAAGATCTCGTGCGATGACACCCAGTGACTAGAACTATATCCTCCATCTCTATCCCCAGTCCAAGCTCTTGCGTGAAGGCAAACCAAGAGTCGATATGGCTAGTAATCCATTTCCGAAAATGACCCCGAGTGAGAGTGTCCTCACGTCGAGCAGTCACTGGAAGGGACAATACGGCCCCTTGCTTCTTTGTGCAGGAAAACGAGACTTCTGCAGAGCCGATTGACCTGAAGAACTGTCAATGACGCGGCAAAATTTAGAATACGCAATTCGATTACCCTGGGACGAGTGCCTCTAATCCACCAGATACTACGGTGATCCCGCAAGAGTAGAAGTTGTTGGGATTAAGAGTCCCACTGTCAATATGATCTCGCAAGCGGGGCCGAAGTTGTTCATAGTCCTCTGGTACACCGCGGCTTTCATGAGACGGATGGTTTTCGGGGAGCAGAGTATTGAATAGGCGATGGAATTTGCCGTCGCGAATGAAACCGACGTCACCAACCTCAATGGGAGGGGCCTGCTTTCCCGGGTCCGGCTCCCACAATGCGTGGCCGAAAGCAGGATACGCGATTGCGAGTTGATCTCGAAAAGTGTTATGGTGTTCCATTGCAGAATCACCAGTGAGTCGGGACAAAGCCTACGAAAGGTCGACCCAGTTGGTCAAGCCTGAGGTACTGTAGTAGGAACGTTACGGCACTGTTATGCACAGCCGCATCAGATAACCAATCGGAGTCTATCATGAGTGCGAGTTCTACTGAAAGATAAGCTGCACCTTGCAACATGACTGCAGTACGAGACGCTGTTGGTGTGTTTCAATAGAGTGCGGACTCGGGAGTCGATAATTTTGGAGGCAAGGTTGGAGGTGCAGCCGCACAGTAAGTTCTGGAGCACTTTTTTTTGATTAAGCGATTGTATCAGATAGCAGGAAATAGTATAACTCTCACTGCCATGTCGAGCTGGATGGCACCGGTCGAGCTCAGTTGCTCGACCGGTGCGGTCCTCGTTTTCTCTTCAAGTAGTTTTCACCTTATTCATTCGTAGTCACAGTAGACAAACCTTAGACGTAGCATACTTTTCGTCCCTCGTGCCATCATTACTTACAGTATAAGTCAAGGTATAAGTTTGGTGGTTCTCAGCTCGATGCTATTCCTGACGGTATTATGAGAAAGTAAACACTTTTGCTTTTTTAATATAGTAGCCTTTCCCTGTGTCGAGCTGACGCTACGGTCTGACTCTCAGACAAGACGAGGTTTATTCAAGATTGCCACATTCCGGAGGTGGATCGTGGTGCTAGCTTTGAGTCCTGAGCTGGTCGAAGTCTCGAAGATGTCAAGAAAACTCCAGATGACGTCCTGTCTCTGAATGCATCATTAACCGAAGCACGCATGCTCCCTGGGCCGCTTGACCCATATCCATCCTGACCATGTCAGTCACTTCAGCCCGAATATATGCTGAACATCGCGGTCACTCTCAAAGAGGTCCGTGACGAACTCGTCGGGTTTCTCGATGCTTCCAACCCCGTGCATGGTGTTGGTGCGTGGTAAATTCGTAGTCAAAAAGGTGATTTTTTGAACTCACGTGGAATGCAGATTGGGCCAAAGTTCCCATTGAAGAAACGACATAACGTTTGGTTTGCGCGACCTCGAATCGTGCATGTGTATTTGTTGGGTCTCCACTGTGTGCGTGAAAACTCGCTGATCCTTCCACTCAATCAATATCCTATGTTAATCGGTGTCTCATAGGCCGAGATATAGGCCGAGATCGAGGCCATCTGACTCTGAATTTGAACTTCGCAGTCAATGCCATAAAATTTGCAACAATCATTACCACGTCCCCGAAACCTCTCAAGCCGTATGTTGCCACGCCCCGTCATGAGTCCACTAATTACGAGTGTATGCAGGCGTTTACGAACGTATTATACCGTCTCCTATCCAACCCAGAACATGTTGAACCCCTCCGCCACGAGGTCGAGACTGCAGTAGCAGAGGAAGGCTGGACCAAGGCAAAATGCACCCTTCGATTTGAGTCATCAACCGCCTTATAGATTCGCCTTTGTATGTCAGCTTGGAACCTCTCTGGTATACCGGTGAGTACTAGCTCTACCTAACTTGTAACGACTTGTTAAGGTGTATGCAATTCCGTTCATGGCTCGTAGCCTAGATTTCGCAAAGTGGTTTCCCCAGTCTCCCTGATAACACCCCAAGCGTCCTCTATGTCGCTCTGCTCTGTCCTAGAAGATCCGACCGCCAAACGGATACAAAATACCTCGCCAATCAAAGTCTGCGTCAACACGAGACTGGAGCGAGACTGGAGATCGCTGTAAAATTCTCGATTAAGAGCGTTTACCCTGTCAAGTTCTCCTGCGGTGTCGGCTGATCTCGGGAGGAGCCTAAATACAGTGAGAGCGAAGGAGGGAGGGGTCACAAGTTCGAAAATTGGCGAAGCGCGAATATGTTCAGCAAACGAGTTATTAAGAGTAATACACTGTGTAAGATAGGTCTCACAATGCGCGAACTTACACAATAGAATTACCACTTACCTTGCGTATGTTCGCTTGGAAGCCTTCAACGCCGAAACTGCGTAGCACAAACCAGAGCTTGAGAGATCGGAAACGTCTCCCAAGTGAAAGATGCCAGTTCCTGTAGTCAATAACGGTTCCTAGCCCGTGTCAAAGTTAGGGCCGATGCTACATCCATTGTGACTGTGTGTACCTGCGTCCCCTTCTTTGGTCCTCAGAAATTCGGGAGTAATGTCTAATGCGTCGATGAGTTGCTTTCGCTCGCGCACCCAAAATGCGGATGCGTCGAAATTTGTCAAGCCCCACTAGCAAGGATATTAGCACTCTGGTAGACAAGTAGTACCACGGTCGGCTACTTTATGGAAATTTATACACAAACTGTCGGCACTTTCGTTGATTCCGGGTAATTGGGCGACCTCGCGGTACTCGGGACAAGCAAGCGTGACGCCTGCCCAGGCAGCATCGACGTGCAGCCATATGGAAGGGTAATTTCTCTTGACTACCTTGAAATGTCAAGTCCATGCGCTCGGTCAGAGAGGATCAAAACCCACTTGCAGCGCCTAGATCAGTCACCCGATCGATGGCACCGGACGATGTCGTTCCAACCGTAGCAACTGTAAGAGTTAGTTGAGCCTCTGAATGACACTTAAGGAGCTGCACTCACTCAGCACGAAGGGATGGAGTCCCCGTGCGTGGTCCTCTTTCACTGCAGCTATAAGGCCGTCCCCAGTCAGTCCAGTATTGTCAGTTGCCACTGTCTTATCCACATCCAGTGCGCGCACGCGCAAACCAAGTATCATCGCTGCTTTTATACCGAAGGAGTGTGTTTGAGTTGTCACGTATATGACAAGTGACTCCAGCGTAGTGCCCGGGTGTTCGTTGACGTATCTAGTACGAGCGGCAACAACGGCAGTAAGAGCTGAGTCAGACGCGGTGGTCTAGGAGAAACGAGGCGGATTAGGCTGAGCGCGTTCCACGCAGGAGAACAATATCGTCTGACTTGAATGACCCCACCGCCAACCTCGTTCACATTCCAGAATGCGCCATGAAGTCCAAACATCTTGGCTGCCCAGTCCATAACTACAGCCTCCAGTTCTGTGCAAGCGGGGCTTGCAAACCACTGTTCGTATGTATGCGATCAGTTTCTCTGTCCAACCCGAACGAGTGCACCGCACATTAAAGCCTGGGTTTGATGTGCTCGAGGACAGCAGATCTCCAAGAATACCCTCGAATGAGCACGCCGTCGGATAGTAGGCGAAGAAAGACGGATGCTGCCAGTGCGTCAAACCTATCCAAGTTGGAATTAGATTCAAAGTGCACATACGCTCTGCTTAGAACAACAATGCCATACCCGGAACGATGAGTTTCTGGTAATCATCTATAATAGATGTCCATTCTTGTCCTTTCTGTGGCGGAGAGTCTGGAGAAAGGAAAGATCTATCTGGTTCCTGCTGCGTGTCATTCGCCTACCTGGAATTAAGCGGCGGAGATAACCTGGATTGACTTGAGCAACTACGGGCTTTTCGCGAAGTGAATAGAAGTGGTCGCATATGCGATCGATCGCATCATATCCCGCTTTCCTGAATCTAAAAACATAGCATATGAGGCAGGAGTGCAACCCCAGGGAGGGACACTAACTGCTCGATGTCCATTTGAAGTAAGGATCGCACAGTGCGATGGTCGCAATTGCACAACCGACAGTGCACGACTTGGACCACAGAATAGGGTTAGGTGCAAAAGGTGACATCGAACCATTTCGCTTGGCAACGCAGCTTAAATACACTGACACCGCAAGGTTGAACGTCTCACCACTTCTATTTGTGAGCTATGTGGGCCCCTCTCCACATTCCGGTATCACCAAAACAGCCCTTCACAGATTATACGCGTTGGAGGTTGCGCGACACAGATGATGGAAGACACATTTGGGACTTTCTCAGAACCGACGATGAACTCGTAGCCCGTCCTTCCTCTGACACAGACAAGTACTGGCTGGGACTCCCCTTGGTCAGCTTATTTTCGGTTATTGGGCCTTCTGTTGCTGAAAATGCCAGCTGCACAGAACTCCCCGGCACTTCCGGAGGCGAAGAGCCCGCTGGACGCTGCCCGCAACGGATATACATTTTACAAAAAGCTTCAAACGAACGGAGGTCACTGGGCGGGTGAATATGGCGGACCCATGTTCCTCTTACCCGGCCTTGTCATTGGCTCGTATGTCACTGGCATGACTTTCCTCGAGGAAGAGAGGCTCGAGATGATTCGTTATCTCTTCAACCATACACACCCCGACGATGGTGGATGGGGCCTGTGAGTTTCTGTCCGTATATCGTCCGATGTCATGCCCTGACGCGTCCAGACATATCGAGGGACACTCCACAGTATTGGGCACTGCACTCAACTACGTCGCACTTCGCCTGTTGGGGGTTCCGGCAGAACACCCAGTAATTGTGCGAGCCCGTGCCATCCTACACAAGCTAGGTAAATACAGTGACCCTCGGGATCTGTGCCACGTTCATTGCTAACGGTTCCCCTTTCAGGTGGGGCGGGTGCCTCAGCCTCTTGGGGCAAGTTCTGGCTTTCCGTCCTGAATGTATATGAGTGGGAGGGCAACAACCCAATCCCCCCCGAGTTATGGTACGTGGGACGTGTAAGACGGTTCGTGAGGATTGACACGCTTTGATAGGTTACTGCCAAAATGGCTTCCTTTCCACCCATCTCGTTGGTGGATTCATACTCGTACCGTGTACGTTCCCATGAGCTACCTCTACGGTGTGAGGTTCAAGGCCGCAGAAGATCCCCTGATCCTTGCTCTTCGGGAGGTTGGTACTAAAAAGTATATGCTTCAACGTCACTTAAATTAAAACCCCACGTGATAAAGGAACTATACGCCCAGCCTTACGACACGATCGACTGGCCGGCTCAGCGTAACAATGTATCTGCCGCAGACCTCCACTCACCTCACAGTGGGATATTCGACTTCATCTCGGTTATTCTTAGCACATACGAGCAGTGCATAATTCCGCCGCTCCGCCACGCTGGAACGGAGAGCGCGTATAAACTCATTGTCTATGAGGACGAGAACACTGGCTATCAAACGCTTGGCCCTGTCTCCAAAATGATGAATCTAATCGCACGCTATCATGTCGAAGGCTCGGAAAGCGAAGCCTACAAGCAGCACGATGAGAAGCGTCGCGACTTCATGTGGCTCGCTTCGGAAGGTATGATGATGTGCGGTACAAATGGCAGTCAGTTGTGGGACATCGGTTTCATCACTCAGGCTCTAGTAGAGACGGGGCTCGCTAGTGACGAAAACAATAAGGAGAGTCTGATCAAGGCTCTGCAGTGGCTTGACCGTTGTCAAATCCGCGAGAACCCGAAATACTTCGAGATCTCAAATCGACACCGGACAAAGGGCGCATGGCCGTTCAGTACTAAGGAGCAAGGATATACAGTAAGCGATTGCACGGGAGAAGGACTGAAGTCTGTTTTGTACCTGCAGAACCAACTTGAGTAAGTTTTTCGCTCGGATTACCCCCTTATAGATGATAAAGCCGCAATAGCTTCACGCCTATCCTCGTTTCTGACGACCGCTTATTCGATGCGGTCGATACTCTACTGACGATGCAAAATCGCGATGGTGGATTTGCTAGCTACGAGCTCGTGCGGGGCCCTAGCTGGCTCGAGTTATTGAATCCTGCAGAAGTTTTCGGTGAGTTAACTCCTTCTGCCACTACAGTTTCCTTGCTAAATCGAGCAGGAAATATCATGATCGAATACGAGTACCCGGAATGCACGACTTCAGTGATTACCTCTCTTTCCATCTTCCGAAAGCACTACCCCAAATATCGGGCAAAGGAAATAGCGTGAGCCCCATAAATTGACCATTGCATATGGTTTTTTCTTATGTTAACACAATTGTGCCTTGCAACAGCGAAACAATACAGCGTGCTATAACGTTTTTGCACGCTATTCAGCAACCTGAAGGTGGCTGGGTAGGGTCTTGGGGAATCTGCTTTACCTACGCCACAATGTTCGCTCTAGAGAGTCTTTCGCTCGTTGGCGAGACATACGAGACAAGCGAGTCTGCTCGTCGAGCATGCGACTTTCTCGTGAGCAAGCAAAGGGCAGACGGTGGGTGGGGCGAGAGCTACAAGGTACGTTACAAGTTACATAACTCGGATGGACCTGAATGTTTGGGGTAGACGTGCGAGGCCTGCGTGTGGATCGAGCATGAGAACACTCAGGTCGTACAAACGTCCTGGGCAGCGATGGCGCTCATGTACGCGAAGTATCCACATGCGGAGCCGATTGCGAAGGCTGTAGCATTAGTCATGTCTCGCCAACTCCCAGTTCGTGGCTTTTAACCTCTTATCATATTATCCTCGTAACAGATTTTTCCAGGATGGTTCATGGGCACAGGAAGCTATCGAAGGCATCTTCAATAAGACTTGCGCTATTTCGTATCCAAACTTCAAATTCTCGTTTACTATATGGATGCTCGGGAAGGCACAGAAGTACCTGGAAGACCACCATATTCTCTCAAAATAGAGTGCCGAGTTCTGCCCCGTAGCATATCTCGCTTGGACATTCGGGCAACAGTCCTCGTTCCGACCTACCTACCTTGAATGCCATATAATTGTGCCGCCCTAACTTGGGTCGAGCCTTCTCGATACATGCTGACCTTCCATGAGCGGGTATCCGACGATAACCAAGCGAGCACCTACTGCGAGCCCTAGGGTGGGCAAGTACAGGCTCAGGATGATGGATAGCCCACCTTTTGATGTCATGCCGTTCCCTTACATGTCGGGATCCCAAAGCACTTAACCCTTACGGCCACCGCATCTGCCAGTGATGCTGCTACTTTAGCACAGCACAGACCTTCGGCACAGTCTTGGCAGACTAGTCTTTCGTCTCTCGATCCGCACTGCTAAGAAGCGCCTGGTAGGCTAAAACTCGCGATCTCGATGGTCCGGACCACTGCGTCATTATTTGAAAGAAACGGACGTTAGAAAGCCATGACGCCTAGTGGCGAAATGCCGAACTAGTGGGATAAGGTGGGTCACGGTACCAGGAGTGCTCGTACCAGTTGAGGTAAACCGGTCAGAGCCAAACACAGGCAGTCGTAGCAGACGAACTTGGCACAAGCATACAGAAGCGCAAACGTGCATATCAAAAAGAGTCCATGATGTATGACGGATGATGCATGATAGCTTCTCAATGATCACGAACTCACATAAGACGCAATCACCACTTCAAGTTGACACCTAGTACCATGGGGGAATTGTATAGACCGGTGACCGTCTGTATATGAAGGGTAAATATACAGGCTGGTCACGAGCCTAGGAATTGCAACGGACCTCCGAAGTCGTAAGGTCACGTCTCCACTGGCGGTGGGGTCGTGAGGAGTACGAACAGTGGCGTATAACACGTAGTCCAACTCCATCTCTTCACCCTCGACTTGTCTAAACTCAGATACTGTACATACCCCCACCGCACTTGGTTCTCTTTGCGCTACAACGAGGGGCAATGGAGCTGTGGAGAAGGTCATTGAAACCTTGAATGGGTTCAGAGGCCTCTGGTCAGTCGACCCTCAGCATAGGAACCTTCCGAGTTTAAGCTCCACGCTTCAAAGGGACATTCATACGATCTAAGCGCTCTAGGCATTTGGAGCTCTTGAAAGCAGCCACAGTTGACGCTCACCTTGCTTCACTGTAAAAGCGGACCGCTAGCACATGGCCTTCTTATCTCCCCTTTTGTACAACCGTATTTACAAGTGGACGACTGGCTTTGTCATAGGTACATGTCTCAGATTAAATGGAATTCTAAATTTAAAAAAGACTCAAGATAAGTGCACCACTTGAGGGTGGCTGAGTGCAAAATGTTTTGTGAACAAATAAGCGCGTGCCGGCGACCACTTGAAGACGCCGCAATGGGGGCACACTTGTCGGAGGTGGTGCTTGTCTCTGTTGTGTCTGAGGAGACCTTGTCGGGTCGTAAATCTGACATCACAGATCTAACAGAGGAATTGCGCCTGTATTGAAAGCGGATACACCTGTACTGGATGTCCAGAGAACCGTCGCAGGGCAGTGAACGACTCTACGACCCTCCGCAAAGGCCTAGGTACCATGAATCAAAAAAAAAAAAGCCTAGGTACCGACACAAGCCCCAGTATGAGAAGATTGCGGAGGGCAGGGAGCACAGTTGTGTGCTTTCCGTCGACTGGACACAGAGCACGCAAGTTGTCTGTTGCAAGCTCGACAGGCACACGAAAGTCCCCGGCGCCGTCGAATGCACGGATAAGCTCCAGCCATTGTTCACCATCCACGTCGTCCTTCTCACTTGGTCGTTGGGTCGTATCAATGCCTAGATCTTGTACACTGGATAGGATAAAATGATCGCGAACTTGAGCTATGGAGGGCAACTGCCAGTTTGACTGCTCGCAGGATATTTGCAATGTAAGGCGTGCATGGGCTTCTGGCTGGGTAAAGGTGATAGAAACGGCACGCCCGGAAAATACAATGTCGGCTCGACGATGTGACTTCTGCATTTCTATCTGGTCGATGAATCGGCGTAGCTGTGAAAGGTGGAAGGTGAGCTGGTTGAAGGACCTGATTTCGATATCCACAAAACCAGGTGCATCGATTCTGGTCACAAGGCCATTCAAGTACTCTCTGGTTCCTCAAAATTTGAGGCGCGTAAGAGCGGGAAGAACAACGCGTTCCCCAGGCGATGGAGATAGGTAAATGTGACTAGGGCGGAGGGCGGGAGAAAGGAAATGGAGCGAAAGAGACTGGAGCTGTGTCATCCCGGACAACGCACTCGCGAGTTCTTCTGGTGAGAAGTACCCAACACTGGGAACTTCGTGGAGCTGAAGATCGACCAGGTCGAGGGAGGGCGAAAGAAGCAGTGAGAGGGAGGAAATGGCAATCCCAGCCAGTTGGAGACGACGGAGGCGTGAGCCCCACTTGAATGCACTGGGAAGCACCGGTCCCATGGGATTTTGGGACAGAAGAACAAGGTCTTCCAGATTCAAAAACAGTTCTTCGATGGGGAAAAACTTTGCCATTAGTGAACTTGTGATGGTGGGGCTGATGGAGCTTACACGATCAGACTGTTTCAGTGCGTCCACGACGTTGTCCTCGTCCTCGGGAGAAGGGGGTCGAGAGTTGGAGATCCCCCATACCGTACGTCGATAGGTAGGGGTGGCCAGCAACTATATTCTCCAAGACAAGCGTTCCATGCTTACAGTACAGTCGAAGATGTAGAGTTAGAGGTGATGTAAATACGATCAGTCGCCAGTTTTGGCACGTGCACGAGCGTAGGCCAAAACCGTGGCGAGGCATCCAGGTATTGAAGAAATATATTCAGAAGCACTTCGCCGGGGAGCTTTCCAATCGTCACTTGTCGAGATTGGGAACAACTCAGCCAGTCGTGTAAGCACTACGCGGAAAATGTATCTTTTTTACGGCATCCGTTTGTTGTGATAATAGGTTGGGGGGACGATAGGTGTGGCCAGTGTTGGGCACGCACACGTCTATTGGGAGGTTCGCGACATACACTGGCACCTCCGGCGGCAGAGTATTAAAGACTCTAGATCACTCACTTTGGAGAGCGCACAAGAGGGGAGTAAACAGGGCAACGACGCCATCGCTAGCACGTTTTTTATATGGAAGACGCGGGCACTCGAAGTCATCACACCACCCAATCGGCTGGAAAAGGTTTGGGGCACGGTGAACGATAGCCTACTCGCGGCATACGCGCCTTGATACACGCAGAACTGGCCCGTTGATGCATGCGGCGGATTGCTGTGCTGTGTGGGGCTAACATGCGCACTACTTGTTGTACTCAAGGTGGGCTAGTAATCACCAAAGCGATACAAGTTGTTCAAACAACAAGTCTGAATTTGGAACCCAGCACGAACAATGGGAATATGTCATGTGGCTGTGTCGTACTATGCTTCTGCAGTGAGATAACAAGACAACAAGACATACGCAAAACACGCCATTGAATGTTATGTGAAGTTCGATTTCATTATCGCTATCATCACTGTCCCCGCCGTGATAGTCTTCTCACCCTCTTAACATTATGAGGTTGCTAGGAAGAGATGGCCGTGTAGCCTATAGCCTCTCTCTGTGTCAACCTCCAGGACGAATCCTACGTCGTCGTCCAATACGAGTGGCGCAATCCACTATCTTAACGACCACACCCACTCCCTGAAGCTCGACGCCTCTTCACGGTTTTCGGCGACATTCTACTCGGTTTAGACACCACCTTTGACGTTTTTCCCTTACGTGGATATTGGTTCGGATCACTGCGTTATAAAAAACGGACAGCGTAAACTTAGAAAGCCATGACGCCCGGTGGTGAAATGCCGAACTAGTGGGTAAAGTAGAGGGTCACGGTACTAGGGATGCTTGTACCAGTTAGGCAAACCGGCCGAACTTGGCACACGCATACAGAAGTGCAATCGTACATGCCTAAGAGAGACCATCCAGATGGGTGGTGGATGATGGCCTGATGATCACGAACCCACGTGAGACGCAATCACCACTTCACTTTGGCGCCCAGTACTATGTGGGGACTGCAACGGACCTCCCGAAGTAGGTCATAAATGGTCACGGTCTCCACGGTGCGGGGTCCGCGGGGAGTACGAATGGTAGGCGTATAACACGTGGCCCAAGTCCATCTCTCCACCCCCGTTTTGCTTGGACCCAGGTGCATACCCTGCACTTGGTTCTCTTACGCCACGACAAGGGGCAATATACTGTAGCTGCGGAGGACGTCATCGAAATCTTAAATGGGTTCTTTCTTGCGGCGGCCTCGTTCATCAGTCGACCCTCAGCGTAGGAACCTTCCGAGTTTACTCTCCACGCTTCAAAGGAACGTCCGTACGGTCTAAGCTTTCTGGGCATTTGAAGTTCTCGAAAGCTATCGTGTGCCTGTCGCTGACGCCCAGGTCTACGCCCTGCGCCGAAGAAGCAATTCACATGTTGCCGTATGCAGAAGTATGATCTCTTGTAAGGGTGTCCGTCCATATCTAAGCGACCGAGTATCCCAGATGTTCTAGTAACTTTCTGATTACCCGGGGGATCGTTCAAAAACATCAACTCACACTACCATGCCCACTAGTTCGGTGTGTGACCAACTTGAAACGCCGTTCTTGATTTCACACCTCATTCCCAAGACGGTGTTCGAACCCTTGGTGGGTGAGCACATCCCCAGGTCCTTCCATTCGAACAAGAACGCAGCTCGAGCGTGGTCTTCGTTGTCCGGGGAATCCCGCGCTATCTCCAATCGCCAACGAAGGACCGTAACGGTTTCCTGTTTGGGTTACTTGATACGTCGTCGAAGGCATGGGAAAGGATGTTCTCCCTGATGCTATTGGCTCCGCAGAACGGGAACGACCCGAACGACCCGAGACAATATGGTGAAGAGGCTGACCTACATGTGTCTATTTCCTTCGCCCAACGAAAAATGACGATCCTTGGAAGTCGTTGATGGCCGGTACAAGCCCTTCGTGACGCACGAAAGCTGGCTCAGCGCGGAGGAAAGACAACTATGCACTTACACGTTTCGATGGATAGCAATCAACCCGTGCCATCGCGAAGAACCTCAGTGCACCTAGTGACTTGATGCCACGATTTCGAGCGTCAGATCCAAATCCGAGATAAAACCCGCTTAGTTACTACTGAGAAGTAGTAGATGTTTTCCTCCCCGTGAGTCTGAAGGCCAATTCGACACGAGATCATACGTAGCCGCGGTTTTATTTTCGCGTCAGAACCCATCGCCGAATGCGGAAAAAAACATTTGATCACGAGCGACGAAGGAGGGACCGGCATGGCAGAACCGAACATGCCCATATTAGGGTCATCGGCGCCATCCGGCGTGTTTCTACCACCAGTAACTTGACGCCATTCTTCAGCTCAACTTTTACGTTGTGTAGTGAGGTCCTTTTGGTGTGAGAAAACAAATACGATGCGGCCTTAGCAACGATATCAGCAGCCGTAAATGCGATATACATCTGCGCGTATTTGGGGGTCAGCCCCACGTCGGACCCGCGTTGAATACCGAGTACCTACCGAGCGCGTCTTCGTCGTGACGAAACCCGTCCAGCCGACCGCAGCCTCAAGTTGAACTATCTTGTTAACGGATATCACACATTTTGAGAACCGATGCACTCTATGCGTCTCAACGAGAACGAGGTTCTACTGAGACCGCGTGTTGGCCTACCTTGAAGCCGAAATTGGGGGAGGGGGGTGGTAGATATCTCTTGAGCGCGGCGCGGTAGTTTCTCCCAGTGCTGGTGGGTGAGGTTTCCAGCAGGTTTCCAGAAGCGCGCTCTAGAATGTGCGAGCACTCGCGCTGCGTGGCGAGCAGTGCCCCTCCCACCTACCGTCTGTCAGTCGAACCGTTTAGCTTCTGCGTCGAAGGGCGGACGGGACGGGATTTTTAGACCAAAGCGCAAGGTCCAACAAAAGGACACCACGAGTCAGGCCACGCTAGGCCGCTCTCCACGATCACGTTCTTGGGAAGTGTCGGTGCGGTACGCCTCGGTAAGCGAATACGATTACAAGCGGCGCCTTTGCACCACCAAGCCGCACATCATCCCACTTGGCAAGAATCACCCTCGCGCGCGGCACGCCCGCGACGGCGCCCCAATTTCATATCTTCGTCAATCATGATGAACGGCGGGATGACGATTTTGCGAACCTTACTTATCGAAAACACGCGTTCGACGCACTCCTCCAAAAAAAGGCGCCCATCGCAGCGCACAGCACAGCAAAAAAAATAAAACAGCAACCCTCGGCCATACTTCCTGTGCCCTTGTTAGCGCTCAATCATAACTGCGCGTTCTTCGCCAATACGAGGGTAAGAATGTCCGTGTGCGGGAGACGATGGCGTGCATCCCCGCGGGAATGCAGAGAAATGCAGGGACATAGGGGACTGCTGAGCCCGGCAGACTGAGTTGGCAATGCCACTTCTGGTGTCGAAGGTCAGAAGCTCGATAACTTATTAGGGGTTACAACGGATCATTACGTGGGTTACACAAGGCCTCTTTGATCATCGATCATTCTTCGCGATACAAAATACGGTCGCCAAGATTGGTGCGATTGTAGGTGCTACTGAGTGAGCTATTAAAAGAGCGTTTTCGAATGTCCTTTTCATAAATAAGGTGTAGTGGTATTGGGTGGGAGATTGCATGCAAACGCCAGTCTATGCAGTATGGACAGGAAGGCGCGATGATTGGAACGGGAGATACCCAATGATGATGTGAAATAAAATAATAAAAAGGAATACTGTACAGGAGTGAGGCTGGGCGTTCTAGAGTATGGGATGGTGCTCAGAAGCCCCCAAGGCAGGTATCATCGTCCGCGTCCAACCCGCAACCACGAAGGGTGGTCCCCGAAAAAAACGACTTGTACCGACACTCAGCTATATCGTCATCTTCAGCTTCGTCATCCTCTTCCAATTCCTCTCCGTCAGTGGGTTTCCGCTCGAGGTCGCGGGCTTGGTCGTGCCCACGGTTACGTTGCCGAGGGCATTGTTCTCGGCCACCCTTTCCACGATCACGCTTGCGGCGTCGGCGTTTCTCCTCTTCGTACGTATAATACTGATACTCTTCCTCGTCCGGAGATTCTGGGGAGTGAAGCATGCTCTCGCCAAGCTTGAGGTTTGGGAGAGAGGCAACCGGGAATGAGGAGAGTGGGTTGGTGGCAGTTGCACTCACACCAAAACATGAAGGAGAGTTCATGAGTCCGTCTGACTCGTCCGATTCTGAAGATACATCGGGTACGAGTGGCGGTGGGACAACCAAAGGGCCAGTGGCACAGTCAGGGGTGGGTCCGGGTACAAGCCCAAAACTGAAAGCGCGACGTGGGTGCATATGTTTTCCCATAGCCTTCAGGGCGGATGTATGGGCGTATGAGTCAGGAGAGGTACTGGGCGAAAGTGGCACTGTGCACCCGGGGAGATAGGTCCGACCAGGGCACCCTCGGGCTGGGAGGGCGCAGATGTTGGGGAGAACGACAATAGGAGATCTGTCATAAGTGGAAGAAGAGTGGGCTGAGAAGGTACGAGCGAGAACGGGGGAAGGTGGAAAGTGGACGTTGTTGGGGCACTGCCTAGGTATGCGGAGAGGGGTTGGTTTGTCATTTGTCGGGTTGTCTGGGTGGGATTGGGAGGAGCGTTTGAGAATGGGACGAGGCGATATTGCAGAGATGGAGGACATCAAAGGGATATTGTTAACAGAGGGAAATGGACATGAGAGGGGAAAGGACACGGGAGAGTGTATGCAGTGAAGTTATAAGTACCAAGTATAAAAGGAGAGGCGGCGAGCCCGGTAGACCGGCTCAACCTTCTTCGCTTGCCTTAATTTGCCCGGGCCGGAACCCTTAATCCGTCCAAACATCTGTCAACGGCATGGCGTGAACAAATACCAAATTTCCACGTTTTGGTGCGTCCTCGTGTGTTGTTGCCTCACTAACTTAATTCCACTCGTACGTATCCGCCCTTCTTCAGCGTGCGTGAACAGCTCTCGTTCTGGACTCTCTATTCCTTGCTAGGCTCACCTCATGTTCATCGAACGTTCATCCTTTGTCGCGTCCTTTCTCTTATCTCCACTTATGAACACATTCTTGCCATAAGAGTTTTGGCTAACCGGCGAATCCTCCACTCAACCAAGGAACCTCTACGTATATAATCACATTTCTCTTGGCGGCCACTTTTTCCCCGCTGATATATTTACCGATTTCGCTCGAGCTATCCAACAATCTTTGCAATCCTTTGCAATCCTTTGCCTGCATTGAGTCCCATTTGTCTTATCTATGTTCGTCATTTAATTGACCTCTAACGCCGCTACGTCACAGGTACAATCGTTTTTTGACTTTGGGATATTGTTTTGTAAGGGTTATACATGCGCCATCAGTGTACGAGAAGGCATGCCTACGTCCGTCGCAAGCCGTAATGTCGTATCAGCGAAGTTTTTGCTATAGGTCGTTCCGGGCAAGGGCCTGTGCCTCATGCATCCCCGTTTATTGTCACCATCGACTTCATGCCCGTCCTACTTTAAAGATACATTTTCTGACTGAACTTAAGACCCTTCATCTTGTCTACAAGATCCCAACGCTCAACTCTCGATCCCCTCGGGCCTCAAAAGCCTTGGGGACCACGATAGGATATGCAGGTTGTTTAGTCACACAAATACGAGTCCGACCTCTATAGCGTAATCGGACTTATAAAATATCCGATGCGCGAATCTTGCATCATCGGCGCTCACATGCGACACCTTCTATCATCCGCTCAATCTTTCCCCATTTTCGTCCACAGCCGCTACATTAACGTACGTTGTACCCCCTTCGATACTGTAGTGCGACATCATTTACGGATTCGATGATTCACGTGTATTGCTTCATCTTCGTTGATAAGATTCTGTCCAACCCATGCGTGTGCTGTGCCATCAAATGAGCATACAAAACCGAACTAGTCACGGTATATCCAATCTAAGTTTCCGCCAAGGAGTCAAGCTAAGTATGAGCATGCGTTCCCGAACTAAGAAGGAAAAAACAAGAATGCTTGGCGACGTACCATCTGCTCTTCTGTCTTAGTTGCATGCTTCGGAATATAAAAAAAAAAAAAAGTGCCCTGTCTGCTTCCTCGATGAATAGCCGGGACGGCCGATTGTGGCCTCTTGTTGACACTTGTGTACTCCACCCCAAACCAAACCCTAACCCCGAGGTAGTCGGTCACCATCCGTGGTCGCCGACGGTCGCGTTGAGCCATGAGCAACCTCGGCTTTCGCGACTCGAGCGTTGTTATCATCGAGACAAGCAGGACTGCCATTCGCTGCGGTCTTGGCATACATGAGCTTCTTCGCACTCCCTCAGTGGTCAGCACCCAACTGGCCACCTTTTATGCCAATCGTTCTAACAACGGCTTATATTGCAGGAAATCCAGGCTCGCGTAGGCTTGCGCGCACAACACGCGTCCTCCGAAGGAACCTATGGTTCAAGACTGACCGCAGGGGGGTTAGCAGAAGCTGGCCTGTCGGCGGCCAATAGCCGCGCTGCATCTGCCGCACCCCAATCCCAAAACCTCAAAGTCACAGACTACCTCGTCGGCCCCCAACTAGACGAAGCGCTCGCGGCGGGGCAGGAGGTTGTCGTCTCGTGGCCTTTTGCTGACGGGCAAATTAAAGATTTTATGGAGGCAGAAGCACTATGGTACGTTATACTTGGACGCCCCTCATCAATTCATTTTTTCCCTGCATCCTTTTCTCGTGGAGATAAACACATCCAACCACTTCATAGGAAATACGTTCTCTTCACGGGGCTCCAGCTACGGCGCGTCCAAAATGAGTCGCCGGTCCTGCTTTCCCTCTTCTCGGCCCCCCCACGCGATACCTACGAACGCATAGGACAAATTTTTTTCGAGCGCTTCAACGTCGCCGCCTTCAGCATCCTCGACCGTCCCATGGCGCAACTCTACGCCGCGGGCGCGCTCTCCGGCATCGTCGTCGACATCGGCGACACCCTCACCGACATCACCCCGATCTACGACGGGCTCCCCGTCTCCGGTGCCCGCACGACCGCGCGCGTTGGGGTGCGCGACTGCGAGCGTTTCCTCGCGCACCTATTGCGGAACAACACCTCCGTCACCGCCGTCCTCGCTGAGCTGGCCGTCCCGCCCGCAGAGCAGCCCGCAGCCCTGCGCGCGCTCGCGCGCCAGGTATGGCAGGCAGGGCTGGTGCGTGTCCCAGTTGCCGGCATCGCAGTGCGTGAGGTGGAGGACGAGGGCGTGACGGACATCGCCGCGGTGCTGGTCGCGGGCAAGGAGAAGGCCGTCATCGAGAGCGGTATGAAACGCCGCGCTACGGCCAAGGCGAGCGCAGCGGAGCAAGCACGCGCGAAGGAGATCGAGGCACTCGACTTGATCACCGTCGAATTCCGCGGAAAGGAGATCACTCTGGGCAAGGAACGTCATCGCTTCTGCGAGCCCTTATTTGACTCGGGTCTACATACTATTGGAGAAGGGCCAGCGCCTGATGAGCACGCAAGCCCCGAAGGAGAAGGCCTGCCAATAACATTGCAGGACGCGGTCGGCCACGCTGTCAGGCTTACAGACGTGGACCAACGACAATACATCTGGTATGGATTGATGGTGACTGGCGACGTCACGGCCCGCGTCAAGGG
Organism: Lactarius psammicola; assembly: GCA_025769895.1. Lineage (NCBI taxonomy): Eukaryota > Fungi > Basidiomycota > Agaricomycetes > Russulales > Russulaceae > Lactarius > Lactarius psammicola. Next base: position 36,345 of record WTXK01000322.1, read on the forward strand.
TAAGTTACTGCCTGCCCTTTTTTTGTTCCTTTACGTTTGTCGCTCAGCCGCGGAATTGAGGCGTCGCCCCGGCGCTGCAGACCCATCTCTCCTCGTTTATTCTAAGCAATGCCGACCAGCATAATGAGGTACAACCGAAGCAGGTTCGCATTGTCAGGGTCCCCGAATACTTCGCAGAATACCGGGAGAAGGGCGATGGGCTTGCGGCGTTCCTTGGTTCGAGCATCGTGGCCAAGGCACGTCTGTTTCAATTTGCGTTTGTCGTGCGATCCGAACGTGTCTCCGCAGGTCACCTTCCACGACGGCAAAAATTTCATCTCAAAAGCAGATTATGCCGAGAGAGGGCCCAAAGCGGTACTCGAGATGTCCGCATCTCTTTTCTGATTCTTGCGTCATCGGACTCTTACCTGCATGTACGGTGGCGTAATCATACGCCTCGGTGTTTCTCCATGATGATAATGACTGCAATGGTGTGCTCGAACGTGAAAGACTTGGGACGTCATGATGCCTAATCATTGCAAATGCTGAAGATCATACAAACGAGGGAAAACTGAGGCATGACGTCTTTTATGCTGCGGCACTCTCAGCAACGCTGAGCAGGTCACTGTCCCCGGGATCGGTAATAGTCATGACACTACAGATTTATCGTCCCTTCAACATCCAGTTAAACTGCCGGCCGTATGGAGAGCACATACCCGACATGAAAGAGCTTTCCAGCAGCAGTTCCTAGAGCGACATTGGTTCCCGCGAAGTGATGGACGGTCGTCTTTGATAACATGGCGTAGTACTCAATCTCAGATTTGCGCAGCGGAGGGCAGTTGCCTGCAATCAATACCAACTTGGCTACAATGACGAATAGAAGGAGACGGAGTCAGCATAGGGACCTTCTCAGCCTCCGGCTCCAGTCCCAGGCGTAGCACGATGGAACTGGACGAACCTTTGCCATTACGCATTTGCTTAAGGGCAGATTTGTAGCCGAGGCTGTACTTGCCCGACTTGACGACAAGTGCAAGGCGTGCCGCGATGGACTCTGTCGACTTTGCGGCCTTGGATTTTTTTGTAGGAGCCATTGGCAAATGAGTGGTTGTGTCTTGACGGTGAAGACTTCTGAATCTTGTTGACGAATACAACTTTAAGGTTTCGGCATCTGCCTTATAGCTACTTTCTACATTATAGGCTCCGCTGAAAATCACGTGGTATATGATATCCTCTCAATAGCGTCCACCACGATTGCCAATGTCAGAAAGGGAGTCTTACGTGCCATCCCATCCCGGTCTCTTCCAGGTTGATTTCAAGCCGGGTAATTATTGTTCGGTGCTGATTGCGTGCAAAGTGTGACCTTGGGAATATCATGTTGTCTGGATTCCTGACTGCTCTGCTCTCATAGGGCTTCGAGGCGGGGGAGGTCATCGCTCGCTTGACAGGTCTGACAAAAGGGCCTCGGTCGTATGCAACCTTACAATGTGGTCGCGGGCCCGACGACCACGTTTTTGTGCATTCCGATCTGCTCTATGGTGCGTGATGAGAGGACGGTTGCAATATATGTTTGACACCACATCGCCGCAGTCAATCATTCGTGCGATCCGAATACCGCGTTCAATTTATCTTCTCCTGATCAGTCGGAATGGCACGTATATGCTCTCAAGCGAATTGCGATCGGAGAGCCTCGTAAGCAATCATGACGAATCCAGCGCCGCTTGACAAGCTCTGTACGGCCACCAGTGACATACTTCTATCCGAGCACCGAATGGTTGATGGACCAACCCTTTGATTGCACGTGCGGTGCGCCGGTGAGCGGAATCTACTAAGCCATGCAACTGGATCAAACATGACCGTACCTCCGAACTCTTAGTCATGTTTGCGGCGCATCGAGGGTGCGGCGATACTTTCCAGGGAAGAGCTACTCGCCCGCGGTGCTGTCAATTCCTGGATTTCTGATGCCATACAGCAGCGTGATATCGCCTCGAGCTGAATGTCTTATCCGTGAATGTGCGACAGGGTATAACTTGCCTCCGACATAGATGGCTACAAAGTCGTGCGTGGGCTTATTACGGCATTGACTTGTATACAGTAGTCCCTTCATTTCTATAACGTGTAAATTCGGGTGGCTAAGTCATAATACATGTTGCCCGGCAGAACCTCGCCTGCTCCCGTAGTGATATCCTATATTGTGGACACGTGGCAACGCTCAAAAGAAGAGGTCCCTCAGGATCTTGGCAGTATCTGCGGGACTCGTAACTGAGTGTCCAACCGTCCGCGAGTCTGTGAAGATCTCGTAGTCGTTCCCACCCTAGGCAGTGCAATGAGACAAGAATGGATTCGTAGAGGAGACTCCATGCCTTGAATGTCTTGTCCCCAAAGAAATGGATCTCCTCAAAGCCCTCTTTCTCGACATGCCTGAGTGCATATGTCTTGTCCCAGCCATCGGGGAAAACATCAAAAGAAATTTGACCACCAATGGAAAAGGTCAGGCCATAGTCCGCAAACCTCTCCTGCAGGACCTTGACAAAGGCCGCTCGCACTTTATGGACCTAAAAGACTATCAGGTCAAAGTCGAGAGAGGTAACGGAGGGGATGAACCTTATCATAGGCCTCGAACTCGTGCCGTTCTTGAATACTAGATGAAGCCACTGGTCAGACGGTCGCGTGGTGCGGTGAGGGACACATAGGCGCACGTCGCGTTACGTCCGATAGGACTAACGTTAATCATGCCGTTTCGGAATTCGACAAATGTGCCACTAATCAAATCAGTTTCAATCAGGCTGGAGACTACTTAGAGAGATAGGCGTGAGCGTGCCGCTTTATCGGGATGTCCAGGTCCGCCACGTAATGCAAGATGAAGTTGACAAGCTTTTTATAGCGTTCTTCTCCGACGAATTTGATGAACGATTGTGACTCGAGTGGTTTGCCTAGTCTATATGCAGTGAGCCCATTCTCTGCGAATGCAAAATCGAAATCATCGATGGCTGCGTTCCGCGTTCCGCGTTTAGACATCTAACCCAAACGTGGCCAACTTTGGACTGACCGTTATTTCCAGAGACAGAAAGTTGCTCCGAAATCTTCACAAGATCTGAGCCACCAACGAAACCGATCACGATTTTCTTTCTGAGCTCTTTCAACAACTGGAGCATTTCAGGTGACACTGCCTTTGCACCGAATTAACGCTCGGGACTGAAAACCCGGGAAGAGGTATACAGTACCTGACGAGCTGGCGTAAGTGTCCCATCTACGTCGAAGAGTACCAGTTTTTTTATAGGACGGTCTGAAAAGTCTTGGGAAACCATGAGTTCAGTGATCGGGTGCAAGTTGCTAGGGCAAAAGAGGAGAGAATTACTGTAGCTGTAGCATCACCGGCAATCTCCATAATTAATTGAGTGCGTCGTAGAGTGATTAGATTCTTTGACTCGATCCCGTACACACACATCTCATACTATATGTCTCCGTCCGTCCACGCTTTCTCCCTCCCTCCAGAGCTTCTCCAAAACATTACTCTTCGGAGTTATTTGTCGCAGAAGAGCGCAGAAGTACCGGAAGAGGGGGACTTTTCATCCCAGCCTCAGACAGCACCTACTAGCGGAGCGAGGGCGTGTAACGTTTGTCTTAGTGCCACATTCCTAGATGTCGAAGAGCAACGCTCCCACTTCCGCTCAGACTGGCATCGGTACAATGTAAAGATTCGCCTTCGCGGAGGAAATGCCATCTCAGAAGTGGATTTTGCAAAGCTTGTGGACAGTACGTCCCTCCACTCTGTGTTTGGCACGGCGCCGCGTTCAACCGCATATTCCCAGGCCTTGAAGACTCCATATCTGGCTCCGCTTCTGAAACAGACGACGCCGGCTCAGATAAATCTGATGCTGTTGGAAATCTCATCCAGAGAATCAAAGTTTCTTCACGCCCTGCTTCTCCGTCTGATTCGAGTCCAGCTATCCCTCAATCTCCTTTAACATGGTTTCATTCACCACCCGCCACACAAATAGGGGTTTACAGGGCCCTTTTCCCTCTCAAATTAGACCCGGTATCGTACGTAGATGAGCTGAAGTCAATGCAAACGGGTGGCGGCCAAGAAGGACGCAAGTGGGCCATGTTCATGACAGCTGGAGGGCACTTCGCGGGAGCCGTCGTTCGAGTCAGCAAACCGGAAGTCGACGAGGAAGACCTCAAATCCGCAAAACAAAAGAGGCTCAAAAGGCCGAAACCCGACACAGAAGTCTTGTTGCATAAAACATTCCACCGCTATACCAGTATGTGTGATCTGTGCTGCGTCGTCTCGTAGGTATAACATTTCGCAGCCCGTCGGAAACAGGGAGGCTCACAATCTGTCAATGACAATTCCAAAGGACCTGCCAAGAGCGCAGGTGCCCAGCTTCGAAGATATGGCGAGCAGGCTCTCCGGGATGTGTGTGCGTCGTTTGTGTCTGGCGTATTGATCTCACATTCTTTTAGGACATCCGTGAGCTCCTCTCCGATTGGGTGGATGAGATCAACCAGTGTGAGCGGATATGGATCCGCGCAAGTGCTTCGAACCGAAGGATATTCCTTGATTATGATGGTGCCGTGATAGCTAAGGGTGGGTCTTTCAGCAGCAAGTCGGGGCCCCTATTCACTGGCAAATTTAGGCGACGAACGATTGCGGACGTTTCCTTTTCCCACTCGCAGGCCGGTAAGCTAAGCCAGTGACTTCTACAGTGCCTTCTCCTCATGCCCCGTGTAGACACAATCGGAGCTAGAACGTTGCCTCTTTGAATTGACTAGAGTGAAGATCACCCATCTCACCGAGGAGGCACTAAGAGAGCAAGATGAAGCCTACCTTGCTTCTCTCCCGAAGCCTAAGCCCAAAGTCCAAGCCCCTGTCTCTGCACCTCTTGCGACAAAGGCAAAGGAGCCGAGGTTATCCAAAGAAGAAGAGCTCCTTAGGGAAAAGTGGGCTAGACTCCTTGATATGGTCACCCATGGTCGGTTCGACGCTCTTAAGGACTTTTGGGAGCGTGAAGGGGAAGGTCTCGGCGGAACCGACACAAGAATTCCGCCATGGGCCGGAGAGAAGGTATCTACGCTCCTTCAATATGCCGCACAATGTGGACAAGAAGAGGTTACACGGTGGTTGCTAGACGAGGCACACGCGGATCCCACGATTGCGGTCCCCTCTGAGGTACCAGTGACTGAGAAGGATACTTCAGGTGATAGCCCAGAACCGATCAAGGTAGCAAGAGTGGCCAACCGCACGGCCTACGACGTCGCTTCCTCCCGCGCCGTACGCGACGTTTTTAGACGAAGTGCGGGCGCACACCCGGACTGGTGGGACTGGTTTGGTGCGGGTCGTGTGCCGAGCATACTGAGCCAGGAGATGGAAGAAGAGCGTGAGGAGAAGAAGAAGGTGCGACGGAAAGGACTGAAGGACAAGATCAAAGAGCGCGAGATAAAAGAGAAAGAAGAGCGCGCCAACCGACTTGAAGGAGGTGTTGATGCCGACGTGCCAGTGACAGAACCTCACACACGTTCCGAGCCTAATAACGCGCCGAGGAGATTAGGTGGTTCCGCTGGTTCTGCTGATGCTGTTGCTGGCCTGACACCAGAGATGAGAGCAAAGGTGGAAAGGGAGAGGAGAGCGAGAGCCGCAGAAGGGCGACTTAAGATGTTGTCTGGACGGTGACCCTACCATAGCGGATAAATAGAAGAGGTCCAACCGTAGATCAGGATTTCACCAGGTTACACCTAAGGGGTTACAGTCTAACCCTATAAAACATTTTCCTATAACGCACAAAACTCTCTTGCATAGCTAGTATGGCCGCTGCACAAGATGTGGAACACCGGCAAATGTCCTCAAATCCGTGCGTAGATGGCCTTTGGCCGGTTGACCGATGACTTTCCTGATAGTGACCCACTGCTCCAGCTCCGGTCCCTCAGCATCGCAAAACGCAGGAAGGTGTGGCAATCCCTTCTTTTTTGTAGCTTGCTTGCTTAAGAACCGTCCTTTGGACAGTACTCAAATCACCGAATCGCAGGGAAGCCCATCCCAGCAACTCGTTGATCCCTCCATATCTATTAAATCTCTTTGTTAGTCCCTCGAGCGCATAACGTCCCCCGTATCAAGAGGCGATTTGACCTGAAGAGGCGGTTCTTTGTCACTGTAGCCAATGGTACGACAGTGAAGAAGACGGAAAGCGTCCAGATTGATGGACAGACGGTGCAACGGAACCAGAGGCTTGGTGCTTTGTAGGAATTTCCTTTTTCAATATTATTTTTCAGCTAAAAGTTCAGCTCAGTTCTACACAACAATCTTCGTACCTTATGCTGTGCCTCTATGAAAAGCGGTTCACACGCCATGATGTCGTTGTCGGGAAGTATGAGATTCTGATACCTGTCACGTCCCAAAGCGGTCCGTCTTGGTTTAGATTTCCCGTTCATTTAACTAACTGAACATCTCGCGCCTAGATGTTCATGGCATTCTCGCCAGATAGCCAGCGCATTGTCTCAGGCTCGCGTGATGGAACAATTCGCGTGTGGAACGCCGTTATGGGAGAGACCGAGGCAGGGCCACTTACTGGACACACAGATTCGGTCGTGTCTGTGGCATTCTCGCAAGATGGCCAGCACATCGTCTCAGGCTCTTTCTACGGAACAATTCGTGTGTGGAACGCCACTACGGGAGAGACAGAGGCGGTCCCATTTTCTGGACACACAGATTCGGTTGCGACTGTGGCATTTTCGCCAGTTGGCCAGCGCATCGTCTCAGGCTCTTCCGATGAAACAATTTTTGTGTGGAACGCCATTACGGGAGAGACAGAGACTGGCCCATTTACTGGACACACGAATTCGGTCATGTCTGTGGCCTTCTCACCAGATGTCCAGCGCATCGTCTCAGGCTCGCAAGACCGAACAATTCGTGTGTGGAACGCCACAACGGGAGAGACAGAGGCTGGCCCATTTACTGGACACGCGTCTTGGGTCTTGTCTGTGGCATTCTTGCCAGATGGCCAGCGCATCGTCTCAGGCTCGGACGATCGAACCATTCGTGTGTGGAACATCACAACGGGAGAGACATCAGTAAGCCCATTTATTGGAGACATGGATCCGGTCAAGTCTGTGGCATTCTCGCCAGATGGTCGGTGCATTGTCTCATCAGGACATGGTCCAATTTGTATGTTGAACGTTACGACAGGATATACGGAAAATACAAGACGCGTAGACTTCACTGACCACTCGGTAATTGACGAGGAGGGTTAGATGTGTGGTAGTGAAGGCGAACTCCTAATGTGGATCCCGCCACCTCATAGGCCTCATAGGGCACATCTTCACCGCCCAAGTAATATCTGGGTTGCTGGCGAACATGAATCCCGCGTTGATCTTTCTACTTTTTTGCATGGACACAGTTGGGCTACCTGTATTCATACCCTGATAGAACCGCTACAGTAATCCGCATTTTATATATATATGGTTTGAAGTGTAATGTAACAAAACAAGCTCGATAAGAGCTCATTGTGGCTGTATGCTATAAATTGGTTTTGATCTTGGTGGTTAGGACTTGTTATATGTAGCGTGCCCGTACTATTGTGTCGGCAGTGGAGTCAACGGACAATCGGCCTAGACAAGAGAGTCCAGATCGATAGCTCTGAAGCACACAATACCCCACGACCGAACAGACAGGCTTGATTGCACATGTAGTACCCATGCACGGGTAACGCTGCCAAATGAGCTCCAAATATGAGGATGGCGTATGCGCTCTAGCCTCAACCGTCCATCTGCTACTAAAAACAATCTCACCGGGAACTATGACCCGAATTTCAGAGGCGAATTGGGATGAGAGAACAGTAGGGTGCTACGCGATAACAGTAAGCGACCAACAACAAGACCTAGTACATATTAACAGTCATAAGTTATAGATTGGCTCCGAATGCGTCGGACACTTCATGTTCTAATCTTGCTAACACGGGGACAGCTGCCAGATGCTTCTTCTACTTACGACCATTCTTGCACGCGAAATCCAAATACAGCACAGATCGCAAGACCATGACGACGATTTCCAGGCGCAGCGCGTGTCGAATATTCACGAACGACCGAATCCCTGGGTTCCTGGAGGGACATAGAAAGCGTGATTTCATAAGATCATTGGATATATGGGCGGACCATTGGTGGGAGGAAGGGTTGGTGGAGGGGAGGGGGTTGTTGAGACGGTGCACGCAGCAGGAGACAAATTACGAACCCCGCTCGTGAATATTGCGTGAATCAGTCCGCTTACGTACATAACGCGTGCTTTTCGTCAGAGTCCCCACCCACGCGTTTGACGCGAGCAAAAGATGCCTTCAAAAACACAGTCGGCTTCAACAAATGGCGCGACTTCCCTGTGAGGAATAGGTTTTTCTACAAGCAAGGTCCACGTACTTACTCGCTACATCCCCCAAAACGCGACGAGTAGCGCGACATCGGAGCCCGCAACCAAGAAACAGAAGCTCCTGCCCACACCTTTAACGTCTCAAGACAGCCAATCTTCATTCGCCGAAGTCCTTGCAAAGATTCAACTTGACTCGCAAGAGAGCGCCGGTGGGTTTTGCGGCCGTGATTTCTGTGGTCTAAGCTCATTAGCACGCGACGCGGCCAGAATCCGAAGGCGGGGCTGATGCTTGGTCGCGGCCTCCCCTCCAGCCTATCGTTGAATCCAGGGATAGCATCGGTTCGGCGTCTCCTTCCTTTTTCGTCTGGGTGTGACCAACGACCTTGCAGTGTTTCAACAGGCGGATATTGAGGACTCGTACGATAGTAGTCATGCGGGGGCACGAATCCGTATATGTGGTGTGACACAGGTATGGTTTATCGGTTAGCAGCTCCATTGCATTGTTTACTTTTCATACAGGGAGGGCACAGTGTTCTTGCCAGTGTCACGGACTTCATGCCATACTTCTTTGTACCTGCGCCGAGGGGCTTTAGAAGCGAGGATATCGACCCTTTCGTAAATGAACTAAACGTGCGTTGGGGAACACCCCGCTGCTGACATACTGGGGTTCACCATCTCGTCTCAGACATCGGTAGGCGGTGTCATCAGCATCGAACTGGTTCATAAACGCAGCTTGTGGGGCTACCTGGGTGAAGATTTTGCTTTGTTTATGAGAGTCACTGTCACACAACCTAGGAATGTTCCCCGCGTCAGAGATGAGTGGACACTTGTTCATGTGATACTTCCCTTCTCTTACTTTCAAGCCTTTCTACGCGTCTTTGAGAATGGAGAAGTCAGCTTCAGGGGCTTGTTCTCTGGTCCTGTTACGACCTTTGAAAGCAATATCCCGTATACTCTGCGTTTCATGATTGACACAAAGGTACGTCCAACGGATAGTTCTCGTGACTCTGTCCAATTCTAGCGCAGGTCGTGGGTATGAATTGGATCGAAATCCCTGCGGGTAAATACACCCTTTTGAAGGGCAAAGATAAGAAGTCGTCTTGTCAAATAGAACTCTTAGTCAGGTATGGCTTATACTTTAGGGCATGGCTCTTGTTCTGACAGATGATGGACAGATGGGACCAGTTCATATCACACGCGCCGGAGGGTGAATGGGCAAAGGTCGCTCCATTACGCATCCTCAGCTTCGATATCGAGTGCGCGGGCAGGAAAGGAGTGTTTCCGGAGGCATCTGTTGATCCTGTCATCCAAATCGCAAACATGGTTACTCGGCAAGGTCAGGCTCTAGTCTTCCTCTGCACTCCAAAGTGAACTCAATCTATTCGAAGGTGAAAATCGCCCGTTTATCCGGAACGTGTTCACTTTAAACACTTGCTCGAGCATTGTCGGGTCACAAGTTATCTCTTTCAATAGCGAAGCGAAAATGCTCCAGAAGTGGAGAGACTTTGTGGAACAAGTCGACCCTGACCTCATTATCGGTTATAACATCGCCAACTTCGACATTCCATATCTAATTGATCGAGCCAAGGCCTTGAAAGCAGACAAGTTTCCTTATTTGGGTCGCTTGAAGAGTACGTCTCTTATGAATGTAGAAGCGACATTATTGATCGAAGGATAGACGCTCGCACTCAGGTCAAGGATGCCCATTTTTCATCAAAAGCTTTCGGACAGCGTGACTCAAAAGAGACAACGTTAGAGGGTCGACTACAGCTCGACCTCCTTCAATATATGCAGCGCGAGCATAAATTGCGTAGCTATACGCTCAATTCGGTTTGCGCGCAATTTCTGGGAGAGCAGAAGGAAGACGTACACCACTCTGTGATCACTGAGTTACAGAATGGAACCCCCGAGTCCAGGCGGCGTCTAGCAGTATATTGTTTGAAGGTATTGTTCAGTTCTAGACTTCCTCTTGCTCATGACGAATACGATCTCCTGCTACTAGGACGCTTACCTTCCGCAACGTTTAATGGATAAACTCATGTGTTTCATCAACTACACTGAAATGGCACGTGTGACCGGAGTGCCGTTCAACTACCTCTTATCCCGTGGTCAATCAATCAAAGTGTTATCCCAACTCTTCCGAAAGGCCACAGACGAGGGATATGTTATCCCTACTTTTAAGAGTGAAGGTGTGAACGCCCAATTTTTGTTTAGCATTTCTCTAACCATATGCTAGGGTCCGACGATCAGTACGAAGGTGCCACCGTTATTGAGCCTAAGAAAGGCTATTATGATGTCCCGATAGCAACATTGGATTTCAGTTCCCTGTACCCGTCCATCATGATGGCGCATAACTTGTGTTATACAACGCTGCTAGATAAGAACACCATTGACCGACTGAACCTCCAAAAAGATGTGGACTACATCCAAACACCCAATAACGGTACGCATATGACATCTGTCCTAAATTGCACCTACTCACTGCATCGTCGAAGATTGGTTTGTAAAGCCGTCACGGCGGAAAGGCCTTCTTCCCACTGTTTTAGAGGACTTGATCAGTGCGCGCAAGCGGGCAAAATCTGATCTTAAGAAGGAAACGGACCCCTTCAAGCGTGCTGTGTTGGATGGTCGACAGCTCGCCCTGAAAGTAGGTTGTCCTGTCGACATGACACTTCACCGTCTGCTCACTTTATCCAGATTAGTGCCAACTCGGTGTATGGTTTTACTGGGGCGACGATTGGAAAACTTCCTTGCCTACCCATCTCGTCGAGTGTGACGGCATACGGACGACAAATGATCGAGAAGACGAGGGCGGTTTGTACTGTTTGAATGCCCCGGAGAGATTCTTCTTAGCATGATTTTTTATCCAGGAAGTCGAAGCGGAGTACAGTGTTGCTAATGGCCATTCACATAATGCAGAGGTCATATATGGCGACACCGATTCTGTCATGGTAAGATTTGGGCCAACCGACTTAAGCAAGGTCATGGCGATAGGTAAGCAATACCCCGTTTTGATAGTTCCACTCATGCATGTCCGGTTTAGGCAGCGAGGCAGCGGAATTGGTAACCAAGAAATTTGTGAAGCCTATCAAACTCGAGTTTGAAAAGGTCTACTACCCTTATTTGCTCATCAACAAGAAACGTTACGCTGGCCTGTATTGGACCAAACCAGAAAAGTACGACAAGATGGACTCTAAAGGCATTGAGGCACGTTTCTGGCTGCACGCTGATATGACCGGAATCTGATGGCGGAATTTAGACAGTGCGCCGTGATAACTGTCGGCTTGTCCAAACGGTCATCGAGACCTGCCTTCACAAAATGTTGATCGACCGCGATGTGAAGGGTGCCGAAGAGTACGTGTTTTCTGCTTGGCACTGGTAATTTTATCCCTTTCGATTGATTGTTCATCACGCTAGCTATACCAAGCAAATCATATCTGATCTCTTGCAGAACAAGGTGGACATGTCACAGTTGGTGATCACGAAAGCACTAGCAAAAACGGGTGCGCAAATATCGTGTAGCATTTTGGAGACTTGGCGCCGACTGGATTGCCGTTAAGACTACACCGGCAAGCAAGCGCACGTTGAGCTCGCCGAAAGAATGAAGCAGCGAGACGCAGGTAGGTGCCAGTTAAGGGCCGATAAGGGATAGTCCTGAATCCTTGCCACGCAAGGCTCTGCTCCCGCTCTTGGCGACCGAGTGGCATACGTAATAGTCAAAGGAATTAAAGGTAACATCCAATTTGTTTCTATGAATATTTTATATACTTACTTACCGAAGGTGCTGCCGCCTACGAGAAGTCTGAAGATCCGATCTATGTCTTGGAGAATAACCTCCCCGTCGACACAAAATATTACTTGGAGAATCAGCTGTCGAAACCACTGATGCGAATTTTCGAGCCAATTTTGGGCGAAAAGGCAACCTCTTTACGTGCGCTGCATCCCTCCAATGAGTGCCAATGTATCGCTATTCTAAGCGTCTCTTTAATAGTTTCAGGGGAACATACAAGGACTATCCAGATTGCAACCCCAACAGTTGGTGGACTTATGAAATTTGCTGTGAAGACGGTTACTTGCTTGGGCTGCAAGACGCCACTCCGAGCCAACAATAGCGTCGGCAGTGCGTACTGCTTACTCCGCCGATCGCACTACATTAATACGTCCAAATTGCCTCGTAGGTGGTGCAATCTGCGATAACTGCAGGCCCAGGATCAATGAGCTATATCACAAACAGGTAACCACTTTTTTCTTAGCCGTATTAGCCACCGACTAACGGATCTACTACTTGTTCAGGTAACCATAGCCTCCCAAACACAAGTAAAATTCGCAAGACTATGGACACAGTGTCAACGATGCCAGGGGTCTCTTCATCAGGTAAGACGAACAAAAAAAGAAAAAGCCGTTGAGAAAACGCGATGATAACCGCCGGACTTTAGGATGTTCTGTGCACCAGCAAGGACTGTCCGATCTTTTACATGAGGAAGAAAGCCCAGAAGGACGTAGAAGATGCCGTTTCCACGTTGGAGCGATTTGATAACGAAGTCTGGTAATTATATACCCGCATACGCGCTGGATGATACAGACGTACGTTACACTGCCATAATGTATAGTAGTCCATACAGCGCTGGAGCATAGTCGTATCATCGCCATCGCCTCACACGAGGTCGTTCATCATTCACATCGTGTGTGGCGGTACTCACATCGGAAGACGATGATGATACCGATGGTCGAGTCCATTCGTCAGATTGACACCACGTCACTCACAGTTCATTCAAGGGCAATCGACGACCTAAACCCGACGACGTTTCCCACCGGAAAAATGTAAGACGGGAACAGGTGTATTGTATTGTATTCTAATCTACGGCAAGACTACCCCGGGCCGATCCATTTATTTATTTAGTTGAGATATTAGGTACGATTAGTGCCTGAAACAAACTGTCCAACAGCAATTAAGAGAGAACATGGGAACGGAACGACTCCTGAAAACAGTCTAAAAACGTTCACATGATTATTCGATCCATCAACTGGAGGACCGGCATCCAGCTTCCCGCGGAAACTTGAACGACGCCGATGAGAACGACCTCATTGAAGGTAATGCGATTCGGCGCCACGATCCACTTCGAGTAGGGATCACAAGGAACGCGCTCGCAATCCTAAGGGGTGACTGTTAAATCTCCGAACTCACTGCCACAGCCACAAAAAGGATAAACCTACCACCAGAAATTGCCGCACCCTGCTCCCCACGTGCTTCACAAACCTCTCAAGAGTGACGGGGTTCCGCGCGGGGGTCTGGTCCCTGAGTTGTACCTGCTGTTCAGAAGGAGTATAGCCTGGCCACTAAGACATGAATGTAAGTGAACCGAGCGCGCATCAACGGAAGTAATACAAACGCTGATGCGAATCTTGGTCGTGGTCCTATCTCCAAGTGGCGCTGGTTCGTTAGCGTGACGGAGCGACATCTGCCCCTGCGGCGGCGTGCGAGACCGGTACGCCTAGAGTCCCGTCCGCACTGACGAAGAATACGGGAATATGCAGTTGCGCTTGTTCGACATAGCGGCGCCAATCCCCCTGACCCTGAGGGGACCACAGCTTGCTGGGGTACGACAGAACCACCACGCCTGATGGCATAGTCTAGGAGCCAAGCATATCGTCCATTTACAATGTGTTGGGGCCGGCAATGGTTCATAGGAGGGTCTGCGACGAAGAAGGCACCAGGCCAATTGTGAACACTGAAAGCCTGCACCCTCTTTGGATCCACTTTGAAGAGATATGCGAGATAAATTTCCGCAACCTGCGGAGTGAAGGTGTATGAAAGGTAGCCGTCAACGCGAAGGTCAGAGCTGGTCGTCATCTGGAAGACTCCACGTTAGACAGCAAAGATGGATAGGTGTCGACAATGCACACCTTGTGAGGAGTACAGAGGGATTAGAGTAGAATGGGCTGGGTTGGATGGGTTATGGAGGGCATGAATCGTGGTCTTGAAATACTCCGTCTGTAATGACTCGCCGGTGCTCTCATCCAGCGCAGCCTCTATACGACGGTGGATGGACATGGCACTTAGAACAAGTGCGATTCCAACCGGGAATGCAGCGCTAAAGTCACAGTTGACAAGGGGCCACGTCCTTGGAATTGGCCGTGGTAAGTGGTTTGAACAGCCACGCCAACATTGAAATCCTAAGAAACATTTATAAGAGCCAAAGTCGCCAATAAAATGGCGGCTTTATTCGGAAAATCGCATAGTTGACCCGATATTAACCAGAAACTTGGCGTGTTGAGACAGAATGAGGAGTGGTGGCCGGAAAATTTTGCCATTGACAGAACAACTATCATATGGTTGTAGGGATTGGTTGTAGGGATTGGATTATATACCCCGTGAACCAAGGAACAAGAACGCCACGCCAGATGGAATGTTCTCCTGAAAGCGCAGAAATAGAAATACTCGTCCGAAGTTTCTCCTCCAACAGCTGTGGTCACCTAGGTCTGCCTTCTTTACGAGAGAAAGAAGAGATTTTCAAGACGGAATTTACGAGGGAGAAAATAACGGCCTAAATGACACGGCAGTGGAGATAGTGGAGATAGTCGCCCAAGAGGATATCAGAAAGGGAGGCTGGGCCTGGCTGCAATGAAACTGTGAGCGGAATTGAGGTCGGGAGCCATGATGGAAAATAAAGATCAGCGCCCTGGGGACTTGGTGTTCGGATTCCCGGGACAGGACACACGACCACGGATCATGATCAGAGGAACGATACGGATGTTCTCACTCCAAGGTGGTGACTCCTCCAGTCCTGAGTTTGTCGCCATATAAGACTAACATACAGCCGTCTCTCCTGCCAGACGTGAGTAAAGAAATAGGTGGGGGTCCATTATCGGTGCAAAAGTCCGGGCGGGGCGCTTTTGATAATTCGGTTTGGGTAAGTATGAAGCACGATCGTCATAATTAATGCTATGACTATATCGGAATAGTGATAGATCAATGTCGATGGTGCACAGGTTGAAGGGGGGTGGCATAGGGGGAACGAGGTAAGACGGATGAATGGGTCGATGCCAATGCTGACAGCCTGACACGAGACAAAATGGTAACCTCCGTCCGTCCCGTCAACAGATCACGTGCATTTCCAGTCGCGACGCGTCGCGTCACGCGTGACATTCTCGGTTTCCCTTGTTCGCAATGGCTCCCGGTCCCTCCTCTCGTTCTGCACGTCATCCACGCGCTCAGATACCTCTCTATGCAGACGACTCTTCGGGCGAATCAGATACTGAACAGACTCCGCGTCAGCGTGGAAAGTCCCAAACAACTCGCAAGCGTACCAGTGATACCCGTGACAAGAGCTTTACCGATGATGGAAACCCCGGGCGGGTACCCCTCAAGACTGTTAACATTAACGACGATTCCGCGGAGAAGCGTCGGAGAAGAAAGAGTGCGAAGAACACCACCGTTGAAAACTCTGAAGCTGGCCCGTCAGCCAGTGGCGGACAGGATGGCAGCCCAGAGGATGGCACAGGTCATGCGCACTCCCGTCACAAACAAGCCTCAATCGATCGTCGTCGAGACACCTATCATTGACGTACCAGTCGACATTCGAAACTCAAATTATGAGAATGGATGAAAATGGCAATGGATAACGTGTGTCCTTTTGGCCCTCCACACCCTTCTACTTGTTCATGTTCGTGGTCTCAGAAAATCAATGCAGCAAATTCATGGAACTTCGCATTGATCGACTACTTCCACGACATGTCTCTTCTGCGGAACAACGTCGACAATTCTATCAACTTTCAGCGCGCGTCCAGCACATTAGATGGTTGCGTCAAGATCTGGACAAGTCGTGTAGACAGTGTGGGTACCGAAACTGGAAAACTCCTAAGTAACCTTGCTTCGGATGGACGAGAAGCCGAGGACGAAGAGCCAACCTCTGATAATCCTGATTCTCAAGAGCCTCCCAGAAGAAACGCAAATCACATAGATCCGAATCGACTCTCGCCAAGAATGCTGCCCCAGTTGAAGAGCAAGAGAAGCTTGACTTGGATAAGTTCAGCGTCGATCCGCTCTTCCGAAAAACTTGCGAGGATTTTCGATGAAGGTGGTGCACACGGCCTACTTATGAACCACCTTAGCCTGGGTGTTGGTAGTGAGGGTGCTCTTCGTGTCATATTTGATGCAAGCGACTCTATGGGAAAGGTCGGAGAAGACGAGGACCTATTTGAACCTGAAGACGACGTCGATTTGACCGCTCTTCGCAGTGAGGGTGACTTCTCTCTTGTCCGATCACTCCTCACCTCGCCTGCCCAGGTGACTTCCTCCCAGACTTGGAGGTTCTAGACCGGAAGGCCATTTCCCATTCACTAGAGAGCTTCTCGTTTTCAAGGGACACATGGGCCCTTGACGAGGCTGCTTTTTTCCGCGATGATACACCACTTGTCCAAGATAACGGAAGTGACGAGGTCAACGGTTTCGAACCTGCTATAAGTGGTGATCTCTCCGACGCTGGCCAAAACGCACTTCCAGAAGAGGACTTCTTCATGGGTGACCAGGCTGTTGGTGATGATTTTGGCGGTGATGATTTTGGTCCCGCGGGCGATGGCGGGGAAGACGGCTCGAACGGTTCGGCTGGTGATCAGGCCAACCTTCGCCCAACTGGCACCGACGGGGGTCAACCCATACCTTTCGACCCCCGTCGCGCCCCAAATGAGCGTTCCCTGATTTTGGCCATGACCGATGCCGATGCCGAAGGTGGCATGCTGGACTACTTTGATCAGTCACTCCTCAAGAACTGGGCGGGACCTGAGCACTGGAAGCTACGCAAGGCCGTGCGAAGACGTCTGTTTTTTTTCTCCCTTTAGTCACTCACGCTGACTTTACTCTGAATAGCTGAAGTGACCGAGGCTACTGCTGCTTCCAAGCCTAAGCGGGAAGGAAAGAGGCGTTCAAGATTGATTTCTCGTCTCATGTAGAGAAGGGCCTGAAGGACATTGCAAAAGAGCTCTTCGCCCCGGTCACCCGTGGTGCAGGTATCACGCTCGCGAAACATACCTCGGGGAAGGGTCCGAAAGGCAAGAAAGGCAAGGCTAAAGAAAAGCAAAGTGACCACACCCTTCCGGACGACATGCATTTCTCCAGCCGGCAATTGGTTACCTTGTTTTTGAAACCCAAATTCTCGGTACGCCTCCTCAGTGTTGTTATCGGGTTGACGATTTACAACACCTCCACAGCTGAAGATGCGCGGGCAGCGTGCCTCGCTGAACGAGACCGGCGACGGCGAAGTCGACGAACACTTCTGGGCCCAGGCAGCTGCAGATCAAGCCACAGGTCGTGCTGGATCGGATGGCGACGAAGGTAAGGTTTCGCAGACAAGGTTTTGGTATATGCAATTCAACTGTTGTTCAGCCGGAGATGGGAGCGGAATCCCATTCAATACCCAGTTTTTCCATGACGATGACGACGATGGCCCTGGCTTCGATGACGGCTTTGACGGTGACATGGCTGGAACCGCCGATCCAGGAGAGCAGGATCTGCTCGCGGAGACGCAGGGCAAGACAAGACGCGTCCGTCCAGAGTTTGT
>WTXK01000323.1:0-54215 GCA_025769895.1 Lactarius psammicola
CGAGGACAGGAGAGGTAGCAGCAGGCCCATTTACCGGACACGCGCATTGGGTCTTGTCTGTGGCATACTCTCCAGATGGCCAGTGCATCGTCTCAGGCTCAGAGGATCGAACAATTCGTGTGTGGAAC
Source organism: Lactarius psammicola (assembly GCA_025769895.1). Lineage (NCBI taxonomy): Eukaryota > Fungi > Basidiomycota > Agaricomycetes > Russulales > Russulaceae > Lactarius > Lactarius psammicola. The sequence continues at coordinate 129 of WTXK01000323.1, forward strand.
GCCACGACGGGAGAGAATGTGGCAGGCCCGTTTACTGGGCACACGTCTTCGGTCAACTCTGTGATATTCTCGCCAGATGGCCGGCGCATCTTCTCGAGCTCAGCCGATGGGACAATTCGTGTGTGGAATGCTACGACGGGAGAGAAAGCGGCAGGCTCATATACTGGACACACAGATTGGGTTAATTCTATGGCATTCTCGCCAGATGGCCAGCGCATCGTCTCATGCTCTTCTGATCGAACAATTTGTGTATGGAATGCCACGACGGGAGAGAATGTGGCAGGGCCATTAACTGGACACAAGCTTTTAGTTGTTTCTGTCGCATTCTCGCCAGATGGCCAGCGCATCGTCTCTGGCTCTTACGATCAAACAATTTGTGTGTGGGATGCCACAACGGGAGAGAATGTGGCAGGGCCGTTCACCGGACACACGGATCCGGTCTTGTCTGTGGCATTTTCACCAGATGGCCAGCGCATCGCCTCGGGCTCTTCTGATCGAACAATTCGTGTGTGGAACGCCACGACGGGAGAGGAAATGGCAGGCCCATTCGCTAAACACACGGATTCGGTCACATCTGTGACATACTCGCCAGATGGCCATCAGATCATCTCAGGTTCTTCCAACGGGTCAATTCATATGTGGAACGCGACAACAGGAGAGAAAATGGCAGGCCCATTTACCGGACACAGTAATTGGGTTACTTCTGTGGCGCTCTCGCCCGATGGCCAGCGCATCGTCTCAGGCTCCCCTGATCATACAATTTGTGTGTGGGACGCCACGACGGGGGAGATAGTGCCAGGCCAGTTTGCTGGACACATGGGTCCGGTCTTGTCTGTGGGATTCTCGCCAGATAGCCAGCGCATTGTCTCGGGCTCTTATGATCAAACAGTTCGTGTGTGGAACGCCACGACGGGAGAGGAGATGGTAGGCCCATTCACTAGACTCATGCATCCAGTTCGGTCTGTGGCGTTCTCGCCAGATGGCCAGCACATCGTCTCAGCAGGATACGCATCAATTCGTATGATGGACATAAAGATAGGAAAGACGGAATCTACTGGACAGGTTGACTTCAATGGCCAATCCAGGATAAACGATGAGGGATGGATACTTGGTAGCGATGACGAGCTTCTAATGTGGATTCCGCCAGTGCACAGGGCAAGTCTTCATCGCCCAGGCGATATATGGGTTGTAGGCGAACATGAAACACTCCTGGATCTTTCTACTTTCGTGTGCGGTTATAGTTGGACTACTTGTATTAACACCTAGATATAACTGCGGTAACGATGTGTTTTTGCTCGAGGGTCTGATAACATTTGGAGCTTGTCGAGTCGTCAAGACATTATGTATTACGCCTGTACAACTTGGGGTTAGTGGCTGGGACTTGTTCTAGGTGAGCTTCTCATATCACATCAGCGCCAGTGTAGACAGGCAGTCACCCTCAGGCTACCGTCGAGAGCTAGCGTAGTATATGCCCATGAGTGCTCGAAGTTAAACCAACTTTCTTGAATCACTTGATATGACATGTAGTCCTGTGCATCATAAACGCATGCCGAAACTTCTGATGAAAATTGAAGTTCTTGCATTGCGGTACTAGTGTTTCGGTACGTCCAACCCGTCTGGAGACGCACGACTTGGAAGAATTCAAAAACCACCCCACTTCGGATCTGCACAGCAGTTGTAACCCGAATGGTCTATCTACTACAGAAAAAACTCACTGTGAAGGGAGAATGTATCAGGGACGAATTGGAGCGCGATGATACAACACCAGGCCATCAAAAGACCGGCCAAACATACATAAGAACTTTCGTAGGATGGCTCTGAATGATACAACCCCCCCCCCCACCCCCAACGACAACAACATTCTGACCCTGCCAACATGTTTGTACGGACAATGGCCAGATGCTCCTAGAACCTGCGCTTGTTCTCACCCGCGAGCTGCGTGTACAACATGCATCACAAGTCGGTCACGCTGTTTGTCAGGTTCCGCGCAGGTCGGATGTTCCTGTATGACTGAACACGGTTGGAATGTGGTGGGGAAAGAAAAAGGTGGAAAGAGATTCACTAGGGTATGTGCGTGGTGGGACTAGGAGCGTGTGGAGGCAGCACTGTAAGAGCTCCGGCCCGAACAGTCCGTATGCGCGCCGATTCTCATGCGGCAGTCAAATTGTCACAGCCAAAAAAATTATCGAGCTGGACAGGACGCACTGTACGGCAAGTGTCTCGCTTGGTCTAGAGGCTGTAACAAAAATACAAGTTGGTTCTTGAGTTGGTTCGTTATTTTCATGGGTGAGATTGTACAGTGGGCACATGACATGATGGCTTGGAGGAGATCTCACAATCCATCACAGTGCTGCACTTCGTCGTTAATGTCTTGATCTCCTCTGGCGACACATTTCCCTCCTCTCGAAGGTTTGCCTAGAATTTGGATGAGGTTGCGATGGTACCCACTGTTGCTCATACAGCTGGCGAAGTCATAGTGCAAGATCAGATTGAGTGTCCAGGAGAGCGTCTAAATCCTTGTTGGGTCCAAAATAGAGCAGATATCTGTGCAAGTTGTCATGAAAGAAATAACATCTGAGAAGATTGTTGCTTGTCGCCTCGCTTTCGAGGCTGACAAGTACGGCCTACTTCCAACATCTCAGTTCGGCACTCGTCCCTTTTCGTCCACGCTAGATGCGGGGTTTACGCTATGTCATGACGCACAGACACAATTACGTCTTAACCGTAAATGGGGAGCCGTCCTTTTTGACATTAGCGGATTCTTCGATCATGTGCACAAAGGTCGGATGGCTCATGTCCTGCGAATCCTCGGGTACCCTGAGTCGATCGTGGAATAGGTTCTCTCCTTCCTGGACAATCGACGTGTCTCTCTTTACTTTAATGGACAACTTGGTGAGGAACGCGGCCAACCAATAGGCACGCCTCAGGGCTCACCCCTTTCCCCCATCCTTTCCGCACTATACACAGCTCCTTTACTCCATCTTGCCCCCCCATGCGACAATACCACTCTTGGAATGTACGTAGACGACGGCCTTGTGTTTGCTCACGGCAACACATAGGACGAAGTCAATGATCGTCTTCGGGAGCGGTATTTGGCGTGTGAAGTCTGGCTATGTAACTCGAATCTTTTTCTCGAACCATCCAAAACTGAACTAATTTACTTTCGTAAACCTCACACGAGGGAACCCTCACCCACCTCCATTCTTCTACTGGACATCGTTCATAATACTTATTACTATACTTATGCTAAACCCACAGTCCGATATTTGGGGTTCTTTGTGAACTTCAAATTTGACTGGACTTTCCATGTTCACACCATGTGCAACCGTGCACGTGGATCACTAAAAGCCTTACAGATGCTTGGCAACTCCGTCAGAGGGATTTTCACTGCGAGTTGGCGACTGGTGTTCAACGCCGTCTGCCTCCCAGTGCTCTCCTACGGATGTCAACTTTGGGCCAACGCCCCCAACCGCAAGTCTCTCGTTAATAAGGTACAGATGGTTTTCAACGAGGGGGTTCGTGTGTGCGCTGGTGCTTTCCGTACCGCACCGCGTGAACCCTTCACGAGCTCCTCCGCATTCTTCCAGCGGACTTGTACCTCGAGAAACTAACCGAAACTTCCGCTTACAGACTGACCCGTGTTCCCCAGACCTCTCAGCTCCTGCGCCGCTTAGGACAGGACTGGTGTGGACCGGTCCAGAACAGCCTGGACACCGGTAACCCCGGTGGATCAGTACAAGTCAGTGCACGTGTGGCCCGGTCTGGAGGGCCCAAACAGCGCCCCACTGCCTTGGAGGCTCTCGGAGCTCGAGTGGACCTGTCCTGCCCTCGAACCGATGTCACTGCAGTCGCCCCCTGGGAGGTACCCAACTGGAGAGCTTCTGTCAAAGTGATGGGGATGGATAGACCCCAATCCCGGAAACAGTGGGTGGATGACCTTTACAAGGGAATCCCCGGCTCTAGTACGGTAGCAATCTACCTTGCCAGCACGGTCTCTAACAAAGGCCGGGCCGACAACAAACAAGTGGGCGGTGTGGCCGCTTGTGTGACCAGCGGGGAGAGGCAGATCGTACGTCAGTGGAGCATGGGGACGCAGGTGACGCCAGGGGATGTCTCTCTGTTTGCGCTCAGCAAGGCAGCGGAGTTCATTTCCCTTACTTACTCTTTGGGGGTCGCACCCACAGACATTTACTTATTATGCGCGGATATGAGCGCCATATCACGCATCCAAAACTTCAAGGGGTCTAAGAGTCAACTCGACCTCCTACATTTTCACCATATGCTTACATCTTTCTTTTCTGAACCCAGGAACACCACGATCCATGTGGTGTGGTCTCCATTGAAGAAGGATCACACACAGTCCCACTTGTCCCGGTTGGCAGCCACTGGTATCTGTGCTACGGCACCTCTGGTCTCCCTGCAAAGGGTTCAGTCAGCCGCCTTCTTCAAGGCGAGGGCCAGACAAACCGCTTATCAAACCTGGTCTAGGTGATGGATTCAGAGCCGGAGATTAAAATCTGGCCGAGACTTTTCCACTTATGACTATGGCATCCAAAACCCCCCTGACGGCCGTAATCATCCCCTCTTTACCACCGCTATCCCCATCAAACCCCGTCCGGAACGACCAGGGGATGACCCAGCCCCTCGTACCCACTACAAACCCCCGTCCCTTCTGGACATCACACGCAAGACGTTATGTACGGCATTCCAACTTGCCGTGCAACATTCCTTCACGTCTGAATACACCATCCGTCATCGACCCGATCTTCCTCCCGAACATTCCGCTTGTCCATGCGGTGCTAGGGAACGATCCATTCCTCACCTCATCCACCATTGTCCTCGGGTCCGCCGTGCACAACGCCGACTCATCGACAATTGGCATAAACATATCCGCGACATCCCGCTGAGGAACCTCTTCGGAGACTCTGATGACGCTAGATGGTTGCTAATTTTCCTCCAGATTTCCGGTGCTGCCTCGAAACCGGAGACGGGCCCTGTCCCGTTCGGTCCTGGGTAACTGCGCGTCCTCAAAATGGCTGACCCTGCTCCAAGCGGTCCGCCCACTTTGTTTGGGGGTATTTTTCTTCCTTCTGACATGGAACTTTCTACTGCTACATCTGATTACGCCATCTGTTATCGGTTGTCTGCCTACCTAATGACTGACCTTACGCATCCTCCTGTGACAGGGGGTTCCTTTTCTTACTAAACGAGTTCTTACTTCGGTGCGACCTCCACTTACGTTACTTACCCCTCAATGAGTCCTTAGTTGTGTACTCAACTGGTCTTGTATTCACTTACTGTCCCAGAATAATAATGGTTCCAAAAAAAAAAAAAAAAAAAAAAAAAAAGAAATAACATCCTAGATCTCAGATATATCGAGTCGGTGGACCAAGTCGCTTCAAAACTCGGCGACCGGCCCAATGTAATAACCCAACTTTGAAGTGATGATGTCATCTGGATCACCTGATGGCAAGTTTGCCTTTGCCTGAAGCCTTTGCGCAACTGCTTCATACAACCTACTCACCTGATAAGATCACATATCTCGCAAGTTCTTGAACATCTGCTGTTTGGGGAGACCAGATAGGTGCCAACTGCGGCCATATCCTTGGCCTCAAAGGCTTTTTTTTAATTTTTAATTTTAATTTACCAATTTGATTCCAGGATACGAGCCATAAATGAGGACCGGTTGTAGTGAAGAGCTACTGCATTTATGAGACGTGCGTAAGTTCAGAAATAGAGAAATAAGTTGTACATGATAACTGAAGCTCAAAGAAAATAAGTCCATACCCAGAAAGGGACAGAAGTGAAATCTATAAAAAGGAAAGAAAACCCAGAAACAAAGTCCTCATGGGGTCAGACGCAGAAAGTTTCATGCGGCGTTGAATAGAAACACAAAGTCGAAGAAAAGATTCATTACCTTCAGACTACCTATCCTGGTTGGGTGGCACTTCCAGAGGCAGCATAGTGTCTGGAGTTGAGCCGGCGTGACTCCTAGTAAGGAAGGATAAATTCTTTTATGGTCTGTGAATAGACTTTTGTAGGGGAGGAGGGAGTAAGAAATTGATATCCCTGTGTTTATTTGATGGAGGAGATGTTCAGGGATGTGCAGACCCCCTCCACGAGACAGTTCATTGACTTAGGGGATCAGCTGGTTGGAAAGCAGAGGGTGTGATCCAGTGAATTCATGACCCATAGCCAGTTGGAATGCCATTGAAGTGACTCGGCCCCAAAGGCCCCAACCCTTATTTGTCAAGGCCACTGTGAGATTTGTCTCTACTGCTATCCAATGTTCTCTGAATGGGGCCACAGAGGTGACAGCAATCTGTTTCGCCAGGCTTTTGCGGCCTGTCTCATAGGATCCATTGCATTCTTGTTGCTGTGGCTTGGTGTGCTTAGCAACATTCTCATTTATTTGTTATATCCTTCATGTTATGTGTCTACTGGCATGTGGCTCGACTTGAGCAGGGTATCGGTGACACTACTGATAAATGACTTAGCGATATGATGGCCCTCGTGGCATGTGATCATGGGAGTATAACAGTAAGCCCTAGGCAAGGGACAATACTGACTCAAGGATGGTGATGATAAGGCAGACTCCTATCAAGAGGAGCGCAAGACTCAGTCCGATGAGGAAGGACAGGAGGAACAAGATAGAGTAGATTCAAGAAGACCAAGCTGCGGACTACGGCGCAGCTTGGCTAACCTTATATACATATACATGAGGGCTTTGAAGTGCCTCTTGAAAGGTAGGTAACCAATTGCGTATAGTATGGTTATCGTAATAGTCCATCCGAGTCATAGATATTGTACATTATTGAACCAATCACATACCTTATCTTTATTGTACAATATTGGGGTTTCCAAACCATTATCGTATGAGTCACGTACTGATTATCACATGTCACCAGTCCGGGGATACAGGCTACCCGGAGCCCGGTTCCTATGTCGTAACATCACCCCCTTTTCAGAAAGGATGCCCACATCCTAATAGCCTTGTTCGTGTTGGTATTCTTGGTGGTCTGTGCATTCCCAGAGTATTTCTGGGTTGCTGAGTTGTCGGCGCTCCCTCTCCAGGTGTGCAAGGGCATTGGCCCTGTTGTTATGTCACGGTAGGGACGTTCACCTGACGTGGGTAAAGGTCAACACTAGTCCGCTGACAAAACACTAAGGTTGGTCACGTGTGAGTTACAAGTACTAAGTCTGACGAGGACTTAGAGAGTTCCTGATGACAAGTAGATCACCTCACAAGTTAGAAGACTTAGAGAAGATCTTTAAGCAGATCAGACAGAGGGGAGGGGTTCAAAGACTGCTATGTTCAATGTACCGTAGGATACAAGAAGTCAAGTCTGAGGGATAAGGCCCCATACTGGCTAGTACTTATAGTATCTATGGACAATAGAGTCATGACTATAATAGCCGTCACTAGGACAATAGAGTTACTAGGACAATGGGTCACAGGGAACAATAAGTGTCCCAAGTCATAGCGAGTCATAGACGAGCTATGGCGTCACCTTAGACAAACAATGAGCTAGAGGACAGTAAGGCCCTCTAGTCATAAAGAGTCACATGCCATGAACAATAGGCACACCGAGTCAGTAAAGTAAAAGCACATGCCATCCCATGGTCATGCGCAGCAGAACAATAAGAAAGCAACATAAATAGAAAAGGGGTGTAGGCATAGGGCACAAGGAAAGGTCATGTGATAGAAAATGAAAATAAAATCGTACGTTCATGACACCTGTGGAGGTGGGCAGCGCATAGGGACCGCTGACCATAAAGGACAGTGATGCCTGCTTCGAGCTCTTTGATGCGTTGTTTAAGATGCTGCTGGTCTTGTGTCAGCGCTCAGTACTGGCGAACTTCAGCTGTAATGGACTTATCTTGTAGTGCCTGAAGGCACTGGTTCATCACTGGTTGTCAGGGATGCCCCCACTCAATCTTCTTCAACTCCTCTTCTGTGTACTTGGGTGGCCTGGGCAGGATGGCCCTTGGGCTTGCGTAGAATGGGGACATGTAGACCTGGTCTGTATGATCTGTTCCCATGAGAATAATGGGGTTGTCGCTCTCAATGAATTGGTACCACAATGCTGGTCTAGTCACCCCTTTAATGGTGATTGGGGCCGGGATGTAGTTGCTCCCAGCATTGCGCATCCACCCAACAGGGGTTGCAGCCTCGAAAGGTTGCTTGAGGGGGTCTTCTACAGGGTCTCGCCATTTATGGCACATGATAGGTTCCCTGTCAGTGGTGGCGGCGAATGGGGTATTGTCGGGTAAGTGCTCATAGCAGCCATACATTATGTGGGGGTGCTCAGCTGGGTATAGGTTCATCTCTTGATCTACTGCTCCAAACTCTTGAGTTGCGATTCTTGCAGCCTCTTTAGCTCAGCGTTGAATGTGCTCGAAAGTGCGTGTGTGAGTAACTGTGGGCAGAGGGTGGACCAAAGAAGATAGGGGTTAGGGAAAGGGGTCTAGCCAAGAAGTGCCAAGACATGCGAAATTGAATTGAGACACTAAACACTTAGACGGGGTTGAAAGATTTCAAGTCGAGAAAGGAAGAGAAAGGGAGTACAAGATGAGAGTCGAAAGTTGGAAGGAAGAATGATATCACGCCCGAGTGGAGACGGGACGCCTGCGAAGTCAGAAAGGTTGAGAGTGGAAAGGGATCCAAAGTTGCTTCGTTTGTACTAGAAGCTATAGCAAAGAGTCTATAAAGACAATTGCAAATAACCTAAAGATGAACAGAACAGTTAGTAGTAAACGCGAATCAAAGAGAGATGAGTTTCGATCTTGAAGAAGTCAGAAGAAGAAACAAAGTGAAAGTCAAACAAGTCGGGTGTCTTTGACTTTGACCTGACCCGAAAGTTGTTAAGTTCACGCAAGAGACAATTGAAGAGAGGAAGGGGGGAATCAACTGATGTATTGAAAATGTGAGTCCGAGAGCCTTTATACATGCGATCAGTACCTAAGATGAACTGAATTGAAACGCAACTAAGTCAAAATATGTGAGGGAAAACGTCGTAATGGGGGAAAAGTAGACAATATGTTCAGGAGTCGATGTGTGGAAACACGAGGTAAACGCGAGGTGCGAAACATGAGTTGTAAGTAAAGTGGGGGAGTCGGTGAACCAAAGTCGCATGGCCGAGCGACAGCGCCGGTGAGATTGATAACGTGCACTAATAGTACAAAGAAACTGTTAGAAAGTAGTAAGGAAAATATGAGAAAATAAGGGCGCGCCTGTGCCCAAGACAGAGAGCACGACCTAAATTGATCCGGCAAGAAAACAAGGCTTGAAGGGCGACGACGTGAAGTTGATCGGCCGAGGGTGAAGATACGAACGATGAGACGGAGATGGCGAAAAAGATGATGGAAAGAATGGTGGAAGACGCATGGTAGATTTGAGGCCGTCGGCGTCGCAGTTGGTGGACATCTGAAGGCTGTTATCCCAACACTGGTAAGGTGCGGGTGATCGAAGGGCATCCAACGAGGGCAGAGGAGATGGGGATATGACGAGAGGCAAAGAATGACGAGATTGAGAACAAGATGGAGGTAGGATGAAAGAAAGGAGGCATGAGGCGAAAATGAGATGGAACAAACAAAGACGAGTTGGTGGCGTGGTGATGAACGAGATAGGCAGGTATTAGCACACGACGGTCCGACGGCTCCAAGATGGCCGAAACAAGCGAAATGGCTAGTTTCACAGCTAAGGGCCGTGCTGCCCTTACAGTGTGTCGCTTCAGCAGCTTCTCGCGCCTCACGGCGCTTGCAGCATTTAGCTGCTCATTCGTCCATGCTTGTGCCGTGTGCCACCACAACTCCACTGGCCTCTTGATGGTCAGCTTGAAAGCAGTATCGTATTGGTAAGGGCTTGGTGTCACTCATATCTTCTCCCACAACAAGAGGATTCTTGTAAGTTCCACTGCAATGCTCCTCCTCATCAGGAACATTCCACACTGTAAGCAACTGGAGCTGTAGTGCGTCTTCGGACAGTGTTGCCTGCGCAGGGCCGGGGAAGGTGCGCTCCACTGTGGTGAGTTTGTCTCTGGTAATAGGGGCAACCATCATACCCTCGTCTTCTGGAGTTGTAGGGACCACAGCAGCTCCTTCTCCTGCACTGGGGTTGTCGTGGTCATTGTCATTGTTGTTGCTGTTGTCGTTGTCGATGTTCCATCCAAGGGCGGCAGTGTTGCCGGTTTCATGGACATGGCGAAGTTGTCGCCTGGCTTCTGAGTGTTACGATTCCGGACACTTATCACTACTTACATGTTACTGCTTATGTCCTTTCCCATCAGTTATCATATAAGTGCTGGACTTCTGACTCAGTACGACTCAATTATCACATGTTACAAGTATGATGACTCATTCTTGTTCTATGGCCTTCTATGGCGTTCTTTTACTAGTATCACATGCTAGTTATACCTGACTCATTCTGATGCCATCCGTTTGTGACTCTTTGGTGTTGTACTAGTATATAAGTTGTAGAATACCTAGCTTGTACTGTTACACCCTAGCAGGGGCGTTGTGCAAAGGTGGTTCAAAGGTTCAGAGTGTCTGTGATGGCACACACTAAAAGATAAGCAAAGACATCTATTGTCTGTGATGCTACGACTCTAGTAGTGTCTAACAAATGTTATGCACAATGTGCACAACTGACTTAGTGGTAGGACACCTAGTCCGAAGTGTAAGACACTTCTCTATGCCTAATCTTGGTGGCAAACTAAGTCAATCAGGTGTGGCATTGTTATAGTACAACTGCAAAGACTTTGAAGGAGGGTTTGACTCAATTAGAGTCGAGAGAGATGGTTCACAAGATGAGGGAAGGACTGTTCACACCAAAGGTACTAAGGCAAGGTTGCTAGATTGCAAATGAAGCCAAGTCTGGCTTCCTACAGTGTAAAGTACAAGTATATATAGTGCTCAAGTCACAAAGACGAACACACAAAGGTAGACATGTGTAAATGTTGTTATCTGAGGTTTTCTTATCCGAAGCACAAGACAATATAGGGTAAGCCACATGTAAAACAAAGGGGACACACCAATGGGGTAACAGAGATAACAGAACCAAAACAAAGGTAAGTGGATACATACATGGGAAAGGACTGAAGCGTCTGGATCATAACATCACCCCCTCTCTAAGTCCATCTTCCCTAAGATGCTTCAGGGTCGATGAGGTCGTAGATGTCGCTGTTCTGATTGTCAAAGGAGGGGGAACGAGTGGTGGAGCGACACTGATGGCGCTTGAGGAAAGTGAAGGGGCCATACATCTCACACTTTTTGCACTGCTCATACTTGGGGCAGTCGATCTCTTTGTGCGCACCTTGAGAGAAGCACTTGCTGCACCAGGATGAAACTTGAGGAGCAGGCCACATGCAGTCGTTTGGCCAGTGTTCCTGGCTGCCACATTGCCAACAATACTTGTGGCGTCTTGGACAGTTGAAGGAGAGGTGATTGTCCGCTTGACAGCAGAAACACAATCGACCTCCTGTGTTCTTCTTTTGCTTCTTGCCCCTTCGCCGTCCTCTTGTAGCTTTGGTTGAGGAGGGGATGGAGCCTTCTGGTTCATCATGGAGGATGGGCATGGCACAGCGGTGAGGGGGAGGAATGGGGACAGGAAATGGATGGTGTTCATCTGGAGAGGGGGGAGGGTGGAGAGTCTGCCAGTGGTCTGAGATACGAATGTAAGCTTGCCCATCTTGCAAGCGTCGTCTAGTACTGGTCAGCTGCATCTCCACTTCTAGTAGAAGCCTCTCCAAGGGTTCAGTGGACCTGTAGATGTCTGTTATCTGTGTCTGGAGGGCCTCCTTGTTGTGTAAGAGGCGACGTGCTCTATGAACCTCTGCTGTCAGTTTGAAGTCTTGCAAGTCCTCCAACACCTCTTAGATCCTGTCACAAAGGGGGGAGTCCTTGCTGAAGTTCTTCATTTGCTCAGCTGACAGTGTGACTGGAAGGGGGCCTAAATGATATGGACTGCGAAGGGAACGGAACCTTACTAATACTTATGACCGGGTTAGTAAGAGTATATGTGTCATGGACTAACAGTATCAGTCAGCAGTAGAATCACATGTCTTTATAGACTGTGAGGTAGTATTGCTATTTGTTGTATGGATTGGAGAGGAGCTTTAAAGCTGCCTCGATATATGTATATAAGTTGTCGTATTGAGACCAAGGCTCTTTAGCTTGGTCTTCTTCAATTTCACTTCCGACTTGTATTCCTTTCTCTCGCAGTAGGAAGATCCATTGCTCCTCATCTCCCTTCATCGACTATTGTTGGCCTAAGGACACGAAGTATTGTCTTAGTGCCTTGAGTTGTATACTTCTCTAAGTTACATACTCATTACATCAACGTCGTCACTGAATCTTGCCTAAGTCAGGCATACACCGTGAAAGCGTAACACTAAAGGGTCTTCGATGGGGAGGAGGTAGAGGGGGAGTCGATACAAAGGACAGTCCTTGCCCATGGTACCTACCAGGGACTCTTTATCTTCGGCAAGCATTACATACTTGGCGTCTTTCTGGTTCTGGTGGGGATAGGGAGTGGAATTGTTGGGGATGAGGAATTTGTGGTATGGGTAGCCTCCCCAGGGTCCATTGGGTACAAAGGGAGGGCCTGGGTGGTCATCAGGAGAGGAGGGTTGGTTGTAATTGATGGGGAAGGCATCCATGATGGGATCATTTATGATTCTAGTGAGCACTGCATGAGCTGCTCTGATGTCTGGGGGGGAAGTGACAGATCTCTGGATTACTGGGGTGGTGGGACGAGTGAGGCCAGGAGGGGGCACAGTAGGTGCATGCAGCACCCAGCCTTGTTCAGTGACTCTGACACTTGGAAGTTGTAACGCCACCACAGGGGCGTTCAAGTACGACGTGTACTTCTAAGTCAACTGTCAAGGGTTCTGGTAGAGCGAGTTGGTTAGGACTCAGTTCGGTGATGAATAAGAGTTGAACTAGCTGCTAGAGCTTATCAACCTTAGTCCGGGAAGACGGGGCTCAGGCACGAAGGCGAGCGGGGGACTTAAGCGCAAAGGCAAGTCAAAGACGGGTTCGCGAGTACTGATTGTGGTATTACACAAGAAGTCAGAACTGCTGTACAAGCCAGTCCAACTACGACCTATATACTAGTACAAGCCCCAAAGAGACAACAACAGGGCAACATAGTAGGTAAACAGATGGCGCTATGAGGAACACATGAGCGCGACAGGTATCGTATGATGTCAGAGATAAGACAAGGGTCTGGGTCAACTATCAGTGACGTGTCTGTGGACGTGGTGGTCAGAGGACCAGGCAACAGTCATATCATGACGTATAGTAAGGGTCATCAGTCATAGTATCGTAGAGGCGTAAGGCCTCATCAGTCAGAGAACAAGTCACAAGGGACGTCAGATGTGAAAGGAAGTCAAGGATAAAGAAGCAAGGCTGTCCATGAAGGCAGACATGTGAGGGGTCTGGACACAAGGTGATGTTGAGGGGAAAGATAGTAAAGATGTCAAAGATAAAGCTGTCCATGACGTACGAGGTGTGCGGGAATAGAGACAAGTCACGTGAAGCAGGGGAAAGAGTTGCAAAGACAGGAATCCATGGATAGAGGGACGCGTGGCGTCAACTTCAGGGAAAATGGTAAGAAGTCCCCTTAGCAGTACGTCGCAAGGCAAGAAATCATAACAGAAGTTCTGGGAAGATGGGGGGTGGCGAGGGACTAGGGGATGGAAGGAGTATCGATGCAGGGGTCATGGGGGGGAGCGTCCTCCATGTCTTGGTCTTCACTAGGGAGGAGTGGCTTGGAGATGGTAGGGGATGGGGTTCCTCCTTGGCTGAAGTAGCCTCTTTTCATGGCACGTTCTACGTAGGCTTCTACTGAAGAGGAGCGAGATGGCATAGTGGTGAGTGATGTGAGGGGTGTGGTTGTAGTGGTGGTGACGCTTCCAACTTGTGTCTCTGGTCGTTTTAACCACTTCTTGGCTCCTTCACCTCTGGGGTTGCATTCAAAGTACTCCTGAATGAGGTCTGGGGTGTTCAAGTTCTTCTCAGGCTCCCAGCTGTTGTGTGCTGCGGAGTATCCCTTCCATTGGATCAGGAACTGTAACTGAGATCGGTGGTACCTTGTGTCCAGAATTTTCTCCACTTCCCACTCCTGTTCTCCATCTTGGAGTTCTGGTGGGGGCTCTGGGAAGTTCTGTCCATGTATGGGAGTTTCTTTGTATGGCATAAGAAGCGACGCATGGAATACTGGGTGGATTCTCCACTGCTTTGGGAGCTTAACTCTATAAGTAGTGGCGGAGATTCTTTTTGTGATGGGAAATGGTCCATATCTTTTTGGGGCTAACTTGAAACTGGGGTGTGTTGTCTTCAGGTTTCTAGCGTCTAGCCACACCTTTTCTCCTTCTTGATATGGTTTGAAACGAGGGGAGTCTTTGTAGAGTGCCTGTGCATGTGTTATCACTGCTTGGGCTGCTCTTCTAGCTTCTTGGATTTGTTCTAGACACTCTTTTGTTTCAGGCACTTGTGTGCTTCTCTTGGGTTGATGTATTCTCAGAATATATCCCAAGATCAACTCATATGGTGCCTTCTTTGTAGTTGCGCTTGGCCAGGAGTTGTGTGTGTATTGTGCTAGTGGCAATAACTCCGACCAGTTGTCCTGTTGGTGGTTGATAAACATCCTGAGGTACTGTTCTACCCATTGATTTGCTCGTTCAGACTGTCCATCTGTTTGGGGGTGGTAAGCGGTGCTGATGTTTTGTTCTATGCCTAGATCTTCGCATAGTCTTCTTGTGAATGTGGCAGTGAATCTAGGGTCTCTGTCGGAGATCACTCTTCTTGGGAGTCTGTAGTGGGGCAGTACTGTTTTGGCATATAGTTTTGCCACCCCTTCTGCATCTATTGTCTCTTTGCAAGGGATGAAGAAGGCTGCTTTGGAGCAGTCATGGTCGACTATTGTGAGAATTGTGTCATGGTCTTCTGATTCTGGCAATTTCGTAATAAAATCTAGGGTGATAGTCTCGAAAGGGAGTGCTTCGGACTTTGTCTTGATGGGGAAGAGTGGTGGTTTCGGGTTCCCAGGGAAATTTTTGTTTGATTGACATGTGGCGCATCCTTGTACGTATGAGGCAACGTCTTCTTTCATGTTTGGCCACCAGAAGTCTTGTGCTACTAGCCAGAGTGTCTTTGTTATTCCAGGGTGTCCAGCTGTCTTGAGATTGTGGAAAAGGGAAATTACCCCTCTCCTTAGCGTGATGTTGTCCACAACCACAAGTTTGTTGTTCTTTCACCAGTGTTTTCCATTTTTCACGAGCTGAAAGGGGTGTGCCCACTCTTCCAGTGTGTCTTTGTGCTCTGTTTGGTGTGCCATGATGCGATCATCTATTCTGACAGAAAGGGCAGTGTTTGCAAATAGGTCTGGTGATAGGACCACCACATCTTTGTTGTCTTCTTCTCCGTTCACATGGTCTGGTCATCTGGAGAAGGAGTCTGCATGGTTTTGAATGCCTGGCTTGTGCACTAGTTGATAATTGTAGTCTGCCAGTCTTGGGATGTACCTAGCCACCCTTCTATTGATCCGTTGAGGGTGCCTGTAGTATTCTAGGTTCTTGTGGTCTGTAAACAGTGTGATTTCATGTGGTGACCCCATGAGGAGTGGTCACCAATGTTCTAGTCCCCATAGTACTGCTAAGAGCTCTCTGTCATGTATGTCATAGTTTTGCTCCGCTGCATTGAAGGCTTTTAAGAAGTAGCCTATAGCTTGTGATTTGTTTCTGGAGTCTCTTTGTGTCAGGATAGCTCCGACTGCAAAGGCTGAGGCATCCACTTCCAATTCAAAGGGTTTGGTCATGTCTGGTTGGCCAAGCACTGGGTCGCTGCAGATGATTGTAATAAGTTTCTCTAGTGCTTCTGCTGCTTCCTTTGTCCATTTGAAGGGTCCTTCTGTCGTCTTTATTGTGTCTGAAATTGGTTTGGCCAGGTGTGCGAAGAAGGGGATAAATGGGTGTTGATAACTCAGTGTCCCTAGTACACTTCTTGCTTCTTTGAGGGTCTTGACCGTTCTGGGCCAATCTTTGAGTCCTTCGACCTTCTTAGGGTCTATCTTGATTTGGGATCCCCAAATAGCTTATCTTCCTTTGTTCAAAGACGCATTTGGATGCCTTAAGGAAATAAGACTCTTCTTCGCAAATTTCCAGTAGTGCATGGACAATCTGTCTGTGTCGATCTAGGTTTTCTTCTGTTGCTATTAGGACATCATCCATATACACAAAGAGTTCTTTGGGGTATTTGTCCATAAGGGGATGGAGAATTCAACTCATTGTTCTGGCAAATGTGGCTGGTGCATTGGTGAGACCAAATGTCATGACTCTGGGAATGAATAATCCCCTTGGGGTTTTGAACGCTGCCTTCCACTGGTCTTCTTCCTTAATGCGGATATTGTGATATCCCCATCTGATATCAAACTTTAAAAAGAGGGTCTTTCCGCTTAAACTGGTTAAGATATCGGAGATTAGTGGAAGGGGGTATGTATCTTTGATGGACCATGTGTTTAAGTGTCTGTAGTCGATAATGGGGCACAAACCCCCATCTGTCTTCTTTCTAAAGAAGAAAGTGTTAATAAGTGACCTGTGCGCACTTAGCGGCTCAAAGGACTTATGCAGATAACGGACTGCTTTAGATTAGATATACAGGACATGTAGATTAGATTATGATCTTTACAATCTTGGACTTATCTATGACATCATGTATCACAAGGACTGCTTATTGTAGTACGCGTTAGGATTCTCTTTTGTTATATCCTTATTGTGATATACTCTTTGTTCTTTACTTTCCTTGTACTTATTGTCTAAGTACATTCCCTTTGTTTCGCCCATTATTGTATTAGGGGCTTATTGTATTTCACTTATTGTAAGATGCTCCCTTTGTCTCCTATTGTAGCACAAAGGCTATTGTCTCCAAAGTGTATAAGTAGAGTACCATGTACACACTGATACCCCAGTTCTCACTCTGGTGTATCAGGTTAGTTTCTACTCCCTAATATGACCTAGTTCTCACTCTGGTGTATCAGATGTCTCTATCAGCTCAATCTTGCTAGATCCTTTGCTTCCCTGTGCTGCCTATATCTCACCACAGTCCTCTTGTCCACTGTGAGTATAGTCTCTATTCACCTGTGCTGTTCATCAGAAAGAAGAGGCATAAGGGGAGCTTCCTTCATAGATATAGCCCTTAGCTAGGTTTTCATCTAGATAAGCCTTCAGGGCTTCGTCTTCTTGGGGTGTCAGAGGGTATATTCTGCAATTGATTTTCTGGGGTGCGTCAGATTGTAGGGTTATGGCATGGTTCTCTTCTCTTTGTGGTGGGAAGCATTGTGCTTCTTCGTCAGAAAACACCTTGTGGTGGCACTGATATTCTTCTGGAATTGGGGTTTCTTTAACTGGATCGAAGGTGGACACTGCTACTTTTGCTTCCTGGTGTCTCTTTCTTCGAAATCTGTATCCTCCTGTTAGGAGTTCGATTTGTTCTCCTTTCAGTTCTTGTTTCTTCCAGTTGATTTCTGGGTTCTCATGTTCGAACCAGGGATAACCAAAGATCATCCTGTCTTCTCCTAAACTGGTGACAAAGAATTGGAAAGGGGTTTCGCTTTCCCCCCTCTTTATCCATAGTTGGCATTTGTCTGTGATGGTTCCATCTTTGTTTAAGGACCCATCAATGTTCCTGACAAGTCTGGGAGGTTCTAGGGGTGTGGTTCCTAGTCCTAATTTGTTCACAAGGTTCCAATCAATTAGGTTGTCTGTGGCTCCACTGTCCAGGAGCACATTTACTCGAGCTTCTTTGTAGTAAAGGCAAATGGAAACTTTGATTGTCATAGCACTATCACGAATACTGTACATTGCACATGCCTCCCTGTCAGCTCTCACAGGTCGGCTTCGAGAAAATCCTGTTCCAGCGCACAGAAGCGCTTCTTTTCTTCATTGTTCATTGATTCTATAAGTGCCATGGTTTGGCAGACTTTGTCCTGTGTGGTAGTAGTGGCGACAGAGGTACTGGCTTCTGGATAAGTGGGTGGGGCTTCTTCTGCCTCCGCTGACTTAGAGTCTGTGGCTCTGGCTTGTGTCTGCACTCTTTGGGGGCAAGGTGGGGCTCTATTACACTCTCTTGCCATGTGTCCTTGTGTGCGACACCTGAAGCACCTTCCTTCCTTCATGTATTGTCTTCTTTCTTCGTCTGTAAGCTTCTTGAAAGTGGGGGAAGAGGTGGTGGCGTCCACATCCATGGCATTGGGGTCTCTGGGTCTCTGTGTTACGATGCAGGTTACCGGGTAGCTCGTATCCCCGGACCGGTGGCATGTGATAGTGGTATGTGACTCACAGATAACGGTATCGATAAACCCAGTACTGTATGATAAGGAAGAGGTATGCGATTGGTTTGTTACCATACGGTATCTATGACTCGGACGGACTATTATGATAAGCCTACTATACGTGATTGGCTACTTACCATTCAAGAGGCGCTTTAAAGCCCTCGTGGACATGTATATAAGGCTAGCCAAGCTGCGCCGTAGTCCGCAGCTTGGTCTTCTTGAATTCTATCCTGTCTTCATCCGTCCTACCCTTCTTCATCGGCCTAAGTCTCGCGCTCCTCTCCACAGGAGTCTGCCTTGTCGTCATTTTCCTTGAGTCAGTATTGTCCCACGCATAGGGCTTACTGTTATACTCTCACGATCATGTGCCGCTAGGGGCCGTCATATCGCTAAGTCGTTCATCAGTTGTGTCGCCTATCATCGCTCAAGTCGAGCCACGTGCCGATAGACACGTAACATTAAGACCAAGCTCCCATCGTGGCGACCGAAACAACTGCAGATAGCTGGGTATTCGCGCAATACTCCATCGAGAGAAGAGGAGATCGAAACGTTCCCGTCCGCTACCTCAGAAACGCGTGGTGGGGTACGGTGAATAACGTCACTGGATACTGGGTGGATATATCAACAAGACCATCGAGGGTTTATCCAGTTGAGTTCAATTTCGAACATACGTGCTGGACAGAAGTTGCTTGGAGCCCTCGCAGAGAACGGTGGGACGTACTCCGACCCACATCAAACGAATACAACTGCAATATTTTACGAAGCGAAGTAGTGCACAGGAACCAGTGGGGACCGATCGACGGTGCAGAAGACGACAGCGCACCAGCACAATCTGAAGGCAGTACCGAACCAACCACGACAGAAGACGAGATAGGAGATCGCCCAGACGCTGAGGAAGAACAACAACGTCGGCGAATTGACGAGATACGTATCAACTCCTTAGCCGCTCAAGCCGAACAGATAAATATTAGGTCACCTGCAGTCATGGCCACAGAAACAGAAACACGCACATACACGGAGGAAGAGAACAGACTCGCCGACAGACTGGCCGACCGAAGAATACAAAGCGTACGTGAGGAAGAAAGGGCGCCAACGCCACTACAACCAGAAGAACGAGTCATCGACCCAGATACGGGCCACCACCTCACCCTTGACGAACTCGCGAACCAACGAATGTATGGACCAGACCAACCCGATCCACCATCGGACAGAGAACAAAGCCGAGTATGGAGTTACCTGGCAAGGCAGCGAGTAGAAGGTGAAGGAATACCGGCCAACATCCCACGAGGAGGGGGGCCTCCAGGACGTTACCCCGGAGGAATGCCACCGCGACGACCACCCGGAGGAGGACCGCCACCACCAGGCGGAGGCGGAGGTGGAGGCGGCCCACCTGGAGCCGATCCCAACGGAAGAGGAGACTACAATAAATTACAAGGGCAGCCACCTCCCATTTTTCGCGGCGACAGGAAAGCCACTGAAACTTTTCTTACCAAGTGGGAGTTATACAGGGGCATGAATCGCCACACGCAAACGATGCGTGAGGCATACTCACGTGCCATCCTGTTCCTAACCTTCCTGGAGGGAGACGACCTCAATGAATGGATCACTACTCATACTAGATGGCTAACGCTTCAAATTGTGAATGGAATACCCGAGAATGATGAAAGAATATGGGAAGCGGTATATCGAAGCTTCAAGCGTCGCTTCACGAACACGCTGGAGCAAGAACAAGCACGGACCGCATTACAAGAAGGAATATACATGCAGGGGACGGATATTGACAAGTATGTGTCCCACTTCGAAGAATTAGTACGGCGTGCTGGCTACCGGGCAGATTCACCGATGGTCATCAATGTGTTCACCAAAGGGCTCCCACGCAAACTCTACGAGCAATGTTACACACTCGACAACCCGCAAAGTTACGAAGGGTGGAAGCAATCGCTCTTGAAGCGACAAGAGCAATACATCCACTTGCAAAACCACTTCAATGAGGGAAAAAGGAACCTGGAAAAGTATCGCAACCGAACGGGAAACCGAGGAGGGTATGCCCCACCGCCGCACCTCTCACACCCTGACGCAATGGACACGTCCGCGAGGGCAAGAGCAAGGGGAGGAGAAGTCGACAACAGTACTATCGCAGTCGCCGGATCCGAAGAAATAAGTCCGAATGATCCAGGTTTCCGGCAATATACGCAAGGAGCAAGAGGAAGATACGCACCTCGAGGAGGATACATTCAGCGGGGACAACCTCGTGACACCAGGGGAGTACAATGTTACAACTGTCAGAAATATGGACACTTCAGTCGCGACTGCACACAGCCCCGCAAACAACGACAGATGCAACAACCGCCTGTACAAGTACGAGCCACCGCAAGTCTCACGCCGCAACAAGAAGCGGCGCAGGTACTCCAGACGATCGCCAACAAGAGCGACGAAACTCAAGAATTGGTCATGAAAGGAATATGGGAGAGGGAGGATTTTTCAAACGCCTAAACCCGGCGGCCTGGGTGAGGGCAATACATTCTCGTGATGTTGTAATAGTAACTACGCGATTTCGATCTATGCATATCCCCGTTTCGACTCGCACACATCACGCAATGGCCGACGTACAAGCACTAGTGGACAGTGGAGCCACTGATTGCTTCATGAATTACAAATTCGCAAAACGAATGGGCCTGGGACTGGTTTCCCTGGAAAGGCCAAGAAAGATATGGAATATCGACAATACGGAGAATAAAGGGGGGTCCATCACTCATTATGTGGACCTCGACGTACGCACTAAAGGGATTCACAAGGAAATGAGGTTCCTCATTACCGATATCGGGAACGAGAATATTGTCCTGGGTTACCCGTGGCTGGCCACGTTCGAACCGCAATTCACGTGGAAATACGCCACAATACGCGAAGATATGCTACCTGTTGTCATTCGGTCCGTGAACCCTTGCATAGTACGCCAACCGATTATCAGCGCTACTACCACAGAGGGTCTTCCCGACAAGGAACGGGATCTTGTCCTCCGAGAACTCGAGGAACAATGTACCGTACGAACCACCGCCACGGAGTTGGCAATAAAAGCGAAACAACATACGACCGCAGCGGCGCTTCCACCCCAATACGCACAATACAAGAAGTTATTCAGCGAAGAGGAGTCACGTCGCTTTCCCCCGACACGGGTGTGGGATCACGCTATCGAACTAAAGCATAACGCACCAGCTGCACTCGATTGCAAAATATACCCACTCACACGACAGGAGGACGAAGCACTGCAAACGTTCATCACGGAAGAAACCAAGAAAGGGTATATAAGACCATCCAAGTCACCCTACGCATCACCTTTCTTCTTCGTAAAGAAGAAAGATGGTAAACTTCGACCGGTACAAGATTACAGGAAGCTCAACGACATAACGGTGCGGAACCAATACCCCCTTCCACTAATTACGGACCTCATAACCGATCTGAGTAACGCGGACATATACACGAAACTCGACGTCCGCTGGGGGTACAATAACGTTCGCATCAAGGACGGGGACCAAGAAAAGGCGGCATTCAAGACGCGCTACGGACTTTTCGAACCCACCGTCATGTACTTTGGCCTGACTAACTCCCCTGCTACGTTCCAGACCATGATGAACTTCATATACCGCGACACCATCCTGAAACATGAACCGCTGGGGACTACAATCCGCGTCTACATGGACGATATCGGGATCGCATCCCGCTCGGGCCTGGAAGGCCACGTGGCGGCGGTGCGTGACGTACTTCAAGTCGCACAAGACCACGACCTCTACTTCAAGCTGGAAAAGTGCCTCTTCCATAAGCCCGCGATGGATTACCTGGGGGTAATCCTTGAAAAGGGGGTAACACGCATGGACCCTGCAAAAATCGCGGGTATCCGCAACTGGCCCATCCCTAAAACCGTTAAGGACGTCCGTTCTTTTCTCGGTTTTTGCAATTTTTATCGTGCTTTCATTAGGGGTTTCGCACACCATGCACGACCCCTGAACATACTCACCAGAAAGGAGCAGGAATGGAAATGGGGCCAAGAGCAGCAAGCGGCGTTTGATACACTGAAGACACGAGTAACACAAGAACCGATATTGGCACACCCTGTACTAACGGACCAGTTCGAACTAGAAGTGGACGCATCGGGATACGCTATTGGTGGGGTCCTGTTACAGCGGAAGCAGGACAACAAGAAACATCCAATTGGTTATTTCTCGAAGACACTAGATCCAGCCCAGCGCAACTATCACGTATATGACTTGGAACTTCTAGCCATTGTAGAAGCCCTCAAGCACTGGAAACCCCTACTGGCTGGGTCTCCCCACGACATCATTGTTCACTCTGATCACGCGAACTTACTGTATTGGCGAAACCCGCAAAACATTAATCGCCGGATAGCAAGGGAAGTGGTAGAATTGTCCGAATATCCGATCAAAATAAAGCACGTTGCAGGAAGGGCAAATGGACGTGCAGACGCACTATCGAGGCGCAGCGACTACGACACTGGAGACAACGACAACCAGAACGTAGTCGTCCTCCCGGATCACATGTTCCTTCGAAACGCAAACACAACAACTGTAGAAACTGAAGAGGATGGTAACTACATACAGGACGAAGCACAAATTCAACACTGGATCAACGCACACCGACTAATGAAGGTCGATGGAGTGTGGTACAAAGAGGGACGACGCGTCATCACTGGGGGAGTAGCCGAAAAACGTGCAATTATTGATGCTCACCACTCTCCCCCAGTGTACGGACACCCGGGCATGACCAAGACGGGCATGCTCGTAGCAAGACATTACTTCTGGCCGGGAATGACCAGGGACATCATAGAATACGTCAAGGGGTGCGCGGCATGCCAACAAAACAAGACCAACACGCGACCAACACGCGCCCCCCTACAACCGATATTCCCCAGACCCGAGGCAAAACCGTTCGAAACAGTGGCAATGGACTTTATAGTAAAGTTGCCGCTGTCGGGAGGGTATGACTCCATTCTAACGATCACTGACCACGACTGCACGAAGGCGGCCGTGTTCATACCCTGCTGTGAAGATATGTCGGCAGAAGAAACCGCCCAACTATATGCTAAGCGCGTCTTCGTCCGCTATGGGCTCCCCACTAAAATCATATCAGATAGAGATCCCAGGTTCGCATCCCGATTTGCGAGAGAACTATGCCGACAACTGGGGATCGAACAAAATATTTCGTCGGCGTATCACCCGAGAACGGATGGCCAGTCGGAGCGGACCAATCAGTGGCTTGAGCAATATCTGCGCTTCCAGGTTGACTATCACCAGAAAGACTGGCTCCATTATCTGCCATTGGCAGAATTCGCGCACAACTCGTGGCCCCACGAGATAACAAGGAAGTCGCCATTCGAACTTCTCATGGGGTATCACCCCCGTGCTGATTGGACGGATAAGCCATCCCCTATCCCACAGATAACGACGCGCATGGAACAGCTAAAAGAAGCCCGTCAAGAGGCACAATCGTTGATAACCAAAGCCCAGACTCTGTGGATCAAGCATAAAGATACGCCCAGGTACAAGATAGGAGACCAGGTATGGTTAGATGGGCGCAACCTCAAAACAAGCCAGCCAAGCGCTAAGCTAGCGGCAAAGCGGCATGGTCCTTTTAAGGTCAACCAGGTGATGTCCCCCTACTCTTATCGCCTCGAACTACCAGCTCAGTGGAAGGTTCACCCGGTGTTTCACATCGACCTTCTCACGCCTTATCGCGAAACCACCATACACGGACCAAATTTCACACGCCCGCCACCGGAACTTGTGGAAGGAGAAGAAGAGTACGAGGTCGAGAAGATTCTAGACACTCGGCTCTTCGGCAGGCGACGCACGCGGCAATATTTGGTAAAGTGGCTGGGGTACCCTGACTCGGAGAACCAGTGGGTCAACAAGGCCGATATCTTTGCCGAGGACAAGATAAGGGAGTTTGAACAATCAAACTCCGACACAAGGACGCATTTAAGGAGCACCCGAACTGCTGAAGGTATTCTCGGCAGAACTACTGGAAGGGCTCATCACACTCGCAGAGGCCCGGCGAAGACTTCAGCGTGTCCATGAAACCGGCAACACCGCCGCCCTTGGAGGAGAGTACACCGACGACAACGACCACAGCGCAGGAGAAGGAGCCGCTGTGGTCCATGCAGCTGCAGAAGACGAGGGTACGGTGGTTGCCCCAATTACCCGAGACGAACTCGCCGCAGTGGAGCGCGCCTTCCCCGGCCCTGCGCAGGCAACACTGTCCGAAAGTGCACTACAGCCCCGGCTGCTTACAGTGCGGAACGTTCCTGACACGGAGGAGTATCGCAGTGGAACTCGGGAAGATCCTCTCATCGTGGGAGAAGATACGAGCGACACCGAGCCCGTACCAATACGACTCCGCCTTCAAGCCAACGGTGAAGAAGCCCGCAGCGCTCTGGTGGCACACCGCACAAGCATGGACCAACGAGCAGCTCGGCGCCGTGCACGCCGCGCGGAGAGAGAAGCTGCTGAAGAGGCGCGCCGAGATCAGGCGAATGCGCGAATCCAGGCTCAAGAGTTTGGACATGTCGATCGGGAAACCGATCTTTACCCAGCTGAGCACCCTCACATCACCTACGGAAAGTACGAGCACTTACCCGACGACACCCCGCACGCCTCCACCACCGACGGAGAACCCATTATGCGACACAAATACCGGGAAGTAGCCGACGACCCCCTCAAACAGCCGTTCGCAGCGGAGACCCCGATCGGATGGACTCGGAATACAGGGGGAGACTACATTCCCTGTCCGATTACCATCCAAGGGATCAGCCGTCCCGCTCTCTGGTACCAGATCATCGAGAGCGACGATCCCATCATATTAATGGGAACTGACCGAACGGACCGCGTATATGCGTCCCCACTCTACGCCACACCACGACCCGTGCTCCCTCGACCCCCAAAGTATACGGAAGACGAGCTGAAAACCCTGGAGTGGGGGTTTCGAAGGCAGCCAGTAATCGACCAGTGTCTGCGGGCACTGTCAGATAAGTCCATTCCCGCCGAAGTCCGACGATACCGAGCGCTGACGCAAGATCAGCAGCGTTTGGAACAACGCGTCCGGGAACTCGAGAAGGGAATCGCGGTGCTGTACGGACGACGCTCACTATGCGCCGCCCGCCTTCATCGTGCCGACACCCTTGCACGACTCGAACGAGAGCGGCGACAACTCGGGGACCCTGAGATACTCTGGGAGCGGCAAGATCAAGACGAATTTCACCGAGGACGTGGCTATTAGGATGTGGGCATCCTTCCTGAAAAGGGGGTGATGTTACGATGCAGGTTACCGGGTAGCTCGTATCCCCGGACCGGTGGCATGTGATAGTGGTATGTGACTCACAGATAACGGTATCGATAAACCCAGTACTGTATGATAAGGAAGAGGTATGCGATTGGTTTGTTACCATACGGTATCTATGACTCGGACGGACTATTATGATAAGCCTACTATACGTGATTGGCTACTTACCATTCAAGAGGCGCTTTAAAGCCCTCGTGGACATGTATATAAGGCTAGCCAAGCTGCGCCGTAGTCCGCAGCTTGGTCTTCTTGAATTCTATCCTGTCTTCATCCGTCCTACCCTTCTTCATCGGCCTAAGTCTCGCGCTCCTCTCCACAGGAGTCTGCCTTGTCGTCATTTTCCTTGAGTCAGTATTGTCCCACGCATAGGGCTTACTGTTATACTCTCACGATCACGTGCCGCTAG
Source organism: Lactarius psammicola (assembly GCA_025769895.1). NCBI lineage: Eukaryota > Fungi > Basidiomycota > Agaricomycetes > Russulales > Russulaceae > Lactarius > Lactarius psammicola. Next base: position 26,216 of record WTXK01000323.1, read on the forward strand.
GGGCCGTCATATCGCTAAGTCGTTCATCAGTTGTGTCGCCTATCATCGCTCAAGTCGAGCCACGTGCCGATAGACACGTAACACTCTGCCTCTGATTGTTGACACTTTGAGTTGGTCCGAAGGTCCGTAGTCCTGGTCCTGATCTCAGGAGTTGGTACCTTTGGTTCTCAGCTCTTGCTGCTGTTTGCCATTGGTCCATGGTTTCGGGGATAGTGTTCCTCATCAGGCATGCTTTGTATAAGGGTGTGATGAGTCCCCTTTCGAAGAACTCCACTGTTCCTGGGGCGTCTCTGGACCATCCTGCAAGTCCTGCCAAGCGTTCAAACTGGAGGATGTACTCATCCAGCTGTCTTGGTGCCATCTTTAGGGTGACTAGTTGTCCATATGCCTTTTCTTTGTTCAAGGAGTCCATCCAGTCTTTGTCAAATGTGGCAAGGAAGTCATCCCACAACTTCTTGCTCTTCTTGGTTATGGTGTTTGTAGTGTCTGCTATTGCTGTTTCCATTGTGTCTTCTATGGAGTTAACCCATAACATCACTGATGGTCCCTTGAACAGGGTCAAACAGTATAGAATTCACGAATAGTATTCTTTGATCATGGGGTGTTCCTCATTTAGTTTAATGAAGCGGAGCATCTCTCTTTTGAACTGTGCACTTTGGTTCCTGTCACCGGAGAAGTAGGTGGGTGTAACCCCTTTTAGTCCTCCTCCATTTGGATTCTCTGGTGGGGCTGTTCCTGACCCTGTGGCATTGATTGAAGTGGACATGAGGGATGGAAGTGTTTGGGTAGTGTCTGGGGGCGGTGGTAGTGTGTCTGGTGGTGCTGGGAGTGTGTCTAGTAGTGGTGGGAGTCAAGAAGTAGTGGTCTGTGGTGTGTCTGATAGTGCTGAGCCGATCTGAAAAGGTTCTGTGGGTGGGGGACCAAACGATGAAGTGGTTGTGTTTACAGCGAGTGGCTGTGGCTGTTCTTGTTCACTGTGGTCACTTTCTTTGTCTGATTCAGCATCTTTTTCTTCCTCACTTGAGGACTCTTGTGGTACTCTGTATGTGCCACTCCCAGATGCTTCTGGTGTGGCGATTCTTGGTGGTGGTTGTGGTGGGGGAAGGGGATTTTGTGAGTCTGTTGATTTCCACCAACCTAGTCCTGCAGTGTTTTGTCTGGGTGCAACATCTGCACTTCTGGCTTGATATGTTCCTTTGATTCTAGAGTAGTTGAGGAGATACCAGTCGTCGTTTATGAACTCTACTGCTCTTGGTGTGCCTCGTACTAAGCACTTGTAGCTAGCTGGTTGATTCTGAGGAAAAGTGTCCCAATATGCGCCTCCTGTTTCTCCCCTTCTTTTGACATGTTCTGGGAGATCATCTTGTGTTCTGACTGTGACTGATGTCCAACTATTGTCCTCTTCAAACTGTAGTTTGATGCTCACCACAATGGTGGTTGTTCTATGAGTTGTTGGGGTTCTTTTTGTTCTGGGGACACAATGCTTGCCACTGTTGTGGTCGTTTTATGCTGTGGTTAGGTTCTTAGTGTTCTGTGATGCCTACTTGTGTTAGGGTGGGTCGTCCAGTCTGCACCTCAAGGGCAATGGCTTCTTGAGTGGTCTGGTGAGGTCGAAGGGTTCTTGTTGTTGTAGTAGACTTGGCTTATGTTACACCCTAGCAGGGGCGTTGTGCAAAGGTGGTTCAAAGGTTCAGAGTGTCTGTGATGGCACACACTAAAAGATAAGCAAAGACATCTATTGTCTGTGATGCTACGACTCTAGTAGTGTCTAATGAATGTTATGCACAATGTGCACAACTGACTTAGTGGTAGGACACCTAGTCCGAAGTGTAAGACACTTCTCTACACCTAATCTTGGTGGCGAACTAAGTCAATCAGGTGTGGCATTGTTATAGTACAACTGCAAAGACTTTGAAGGAGGGTTTGACTCAATTAGAGTCGAGAGAGATGGTTCACAAGATGAGGGAAGGACTGTTCACACCAAAGGTACTAAGGCAAGGTTGCTAGATTGCAAACGAAGCCAAGTCTGGCTTCCTACAGTGTAAAGTACAAGTATATATAGTGCTCAAGTCACAAAGACGAACACACAAAGGTAGACATGTGTAAATGTTGTTATCTGAGGTTTTCTTATCCGAAGCACAAGACAATATAGGGTAAGCCACATGTAAAACAAAGGGGACACACCAATGGGGTAACAGAGATAACAGAACCAAAACAAAGGTAAGTGGATACATACATGGGAAAGGACTGAAGCGTCCGGATCATAACAATCCAGACACTTCTAACCATGACTCCTTTTCTGAGAGGGAGTCAGATGGTGTTGGTCCTGGTGGTGGCAATGACTCTGGTGCTGATGCTGCTGACTTTCTAGAAGTTGTGAGAAAACTCAGGGCACAGCTTTTATCAGGCTATACCCCACCCAATCACCCACCTGTTGATGACCCTAAAGGCCATACACTTATCCTAGATGAAGAGCTTTCTTTAAAGCACTATGTTGCATGGGTTGACTCTCGTGGCACTGTAAAGGCATACAGCCTTCATGCTCAGGTCCTTCAAGAGGCCACAGGCACTGAGATTCTTAGCCTATACATGGTGCGGAAGCTTGCCATAGAGCTTATGGGATTGTCATCCCAGCTGGTTAACATGTGCCCCAAAAGCTGCATGGCCTTTACTGGAGAGTTTAAAGACCTCCATTCATGTATCTATGTTCGTGACAAAACACCTTGGGCCTTGCGGTGAGCCACACTATGACAAGAATGGTCGCTCTAAAGCCCAAATGCTTTATACCCCCATCACGCCTGTTATTCAGTCATTTTATATGAATAAGAAGATGGCAGAAGCTATGCACTACCGACATAAGCATTTGCAAAAGGCACTTAAAAATCTGAAGCCTGATTCTCCCCCCACTATATACTCAGATTTCTCTGACTCCATCAGCCATCTCAATACTCCCATTTATTCACAGAACCCACTGATACAGCAATAACCATCTCAGGTGATGGTGCTCAGCTCACTATGAAGAAGCAGTCTGATGTATGGGTCCTTATTGTCACAATTTTAAACCTTCCTCCCGACATGCAATCTAAAGCTGCCAACATTATCATTCCACTTGTTATTCCTGGACCCTCTTCACCTGGAAATGTGGAGTCATTCATTTATGTCCTATATGAGGAGCTTGCAAAGCTTAGTGTTGGTGTATGGTCCTTCAATGCATATTCAGAAACATACTTCCTTTTAAAGGTCTTTCTTCGTGGTGTTCTTGGAGATATGCTTGGTTCTGCAAAACTTAGCAAAATGGTGGGACATATGGCTAGATATGGATGTCGTTTTAGTATGGTGCAGGGCACGCGCCCTAGTAAGGAAAGAGGTATATAACATTATATTATTATTTTATTTTATTTTATCTTATTATTTTATCTTATAGGGGCTAAATCTCAGTACTATCCTCTATCTCCACCTTAAAGTCAGGAGATTAATGGTGATCACCCTCATTTTGACATTTTAAACCTGCTGATTCGGACTCTAAAGGACTACTGAAGAACCATTGAGAGGCTTGAGGCTGCAAAGGGCAACCAAGCACAGTACATAGCAATTGTACGGGAAACTGGTGTCTCTGGTCTTCCCATTTGTGCGGCCAGCCCTGCCTTCTCACATCCATTCTTTTTCCCTCTTGACCCCTTCCATCTCTTCTATGAGAACTGCATGCCACATATCTGAGATATCTGGGTCTCATATAGTTCTCAGTCAGAAAGTGTTTTTATGGGTCAAGATATGGCTTCAAAGCTTGGAGCGGAGGTTGAGAGTGCTATAGCAACATTACCCTCATCCTTCTGTGGACCTATCCGGGATCCGTTGTAAGGGCAGCGCAGCCCTTAGCTGTGAAACTAGCCATTTCGCTCATTTCGGCCATCTCGGAGCTGTCGGACCGCCATGTACTATTACTGCCTATCTCATTCATCACCATGCCACCAACTCGTCTTTGTTTGTTCCATCTCGTTTTCGCCTCATGCCTCCTTTCTTTCATCCTACCTCCATCTTGCCCTCTCGATCTCGTCGTTCTTTGCCTCTCATCGTATCCCCGTCTCCTCCGCCCTTGTCGGACGCCCTTTTGATCACCCGCACCTTACCAGTGTGGGGATAACAGCTTTCAGATGTCCATCAACTGCGACACCGACGGCCTCAAATTTACCATGCATCTTCCACCATTCCTTCCATCGTCTTTCTTGCCATCTCTGTCTTGTCATTCATATCTTCACCCTCGGTCAATTGACTTCACATCATCGCCCTTCAAGCCTCGTTTTCTTGCCAGATCAATTTAGGTCGCGCTCTCTGTCTCGGGCACAGGCGCGCCCTTATTTTCTTGTATTTTCCTTACTATTTTCTAACAATTCCTTTGTACTATTAGTGCACATCGTCAACCCCACCAGCACTGTCGCTCAGCCATGCGACTTTGTTCACTGATTCCCCCACTTTACTTCCGGCTCATGTTACCTACCTCACGCTTACCTCGTGTTTTCGTTCGACAGCTCTACTCTTACAAGGACTTTTGCGTTTACTTTTCCCCACCTCGATGTTATTCCCTCACAGATCACAACTTAGTCATTTGATTTTGCATTCGACCTTAGGTACTGGGCTCAATGTATATAAGGTCTTGGACTGCATCTCAATGTTATCAGTCAATTTCCCCCGTCCTTTCATCGTTCGTCTCTCGCATGAACTCAAACAACTTTCGGGTCAGGTCGAAGTCAAAAGACACCCGACTTGTTTGATTTTTACTTTATTCTCTTTCTCCCGACTTCTTCAAGACCAAAACTCATCTCTTTTCAATTCGCGTTTATTACTAACTGTTCTGTTCATCTTTAGGTTTAATTGCAATAGTCTTTATAGACTCTTTGCTATAACTTCTAGTACAAACAAAGCAACCTCGGATCCCTTCCCACTCCCGACCTTTCCAACTTCGCAGGCGTCCCGTCTCCACTCGGGCGCGATATCCTTCTTCCTTCCAATTTTCGACTCTCATCTTGTACTTCATCCTCCTTTCTCGACTTGAACTTCTCCAATCTCGTCTAAACATTTTGTATCTTGACTCAGTCTTGCGCGTCTCGGCACTTCTTGGCTAGGCTACTTTCCCTAACCCCTCCTTCCCTTGTCCACCCTCTGCCCACACCTACTCATGCATGCGCTTTCGAGCACGTTCACCATCTAAAAAGCGACAAAGCCAGTATAAGATATATGAGTGGATGGCCCTCCTTCACTGGTATATTATCCCTATTGCATCAGAGCTTGGATTCAATCCAGAGGTCATTGAAAACTTTGCCATATTCTCAAATGTGGTGGAGTATGCTATGATGGCTGTCCCTCAAACAAAAGATGATTTAGCCAAGCTTTATAGCAAGATTGTCCTTTTTCTTCAAGGATTTGAATGCCTCTATGTTGGCAATGATCCAGCTAAAATTTCCCGCTGCAGACTATGTGTCTTTCAGCTCATCCATATTTCCTTCCATATTTCCTATAATGGCTCTGTCAGATTTGGCTCTCAGGCTACATGTGAGCGGACCATTGGTGATATTGGACATGGTATTAAGTCAAAAAAATCCCCCTTCAAAAACATAGCCTCATATAAGACAGACAAGCAGTCTGTTAGAATCCTACATCTCTCTTACCCAACACTCTCCCTTGGACCTGGAGCAAAAGCTCAAAGGACTTCACTGTTTAGAGAATTTCCTATCACTAAGAAGCAGAAAAAAGAAGACCATAACTTGAAGGTTCACTTACAGGCAATCCAGTCTTATCCTGGAATAGAGCTAGATCCCACATATATGCGTTGGGGAAAGTGCCCTCTTCCTAATGGTATCACCCTTGCAAGCCAGCTCTTTGAGCTTTCAAAAAGGTCCTCTTCACACTCCTTAAGGTACTTTGAGGCTCAGCTGGGGCTGTTACAGTCAAAAGATGAGCCTATAGATAAGACAGAGATAGAGGTGGAAAAGACTAAGCCAATATTTGGAGAGGCTTTAGCCTTCTATACTGTTGATGGCCTCTCCCTTGTTGTCTATCATCCACTGATAGAACACCACCAAAAGTTTGGAAGGTGGTCTGGAAAGTGGTCATCAGCAGTATATGTCCTTGAGACATCAGCAATAGTCAGCCTCATTGGGATTTGGACTTACAAAGATCATGTTCATATTTTGCAAAGACATCCAGAACTTACCCTACTAACCTCAGATGAATGTGGTCTTAATGGTGAACTTGATATGGAAACATTGTAGTAGGCCTCCCTATATTTATAAGTCCAATGTGTTTAGTTACAGAAACAGAGATAGTGGAAATTACATACCACCAAATCGGAATTCCAAAGCACAAGTGTTGGTAGTAGCACCATCAGAACTTGTGGAGCTGCCTGTAAATGTCAGTTGCCAGAGCAGAGCCTTGCGCATACAAGGCAAACACCATTGTACACACCCCACATGTCCACCCATGTTGAGAATATAATGGCATGCGACACCATTCGTGTCTGCGTCCGGTCGAGCTACTGTGTGCAGCTCCCCGCTTGTAAAGCCCATGGCTTTACCTGCACGGCTCTAGTGCACTCTGTACTCGCTCTCCCAGAGCTTCATTCCACACCCCTCGTGCCTGGGGTTCATGGACAACAGTTCAATGAGTGGAGGCATGTACCAGTTTTACATTGCTTCAGGCAAAGCGTACAGTGGAGAGCCAGTATGTGGGCCCGCACGCATACGGCTCCTTGATGATGGGCTGCAGGCCCAGTTGTGCAGTGGCAGTGCAGCGCTCGAGCGTGTAAGAATTCAGGTCAATAGTTAGGTTATAGTGCTGCAACTTCTCAAGGAAGACCATGTCAGTCGTTCATGCTATCCAACTGTGGGCCAGTTTGTAAGAGACCAAAACGCGACAAGGTGTTACGTCCCAATTTTCTTTTTATTTTACTTCTCTTTTTGTCTTGGATGACTCATAGTGAGGGCACAGCTTTGTCTCATGTGACTCACTTACTATACAGGACTCGTGACTCATATAGCCTATTGTCATGGCTATGACTCGGTTTACTTATTGTTGTGTGACATCTATTGTTATAGTGACATTATTGTCCTAGTAACGTCTATTGTTGTTGTGACTCTATTGTTCTCATAGTGTATAAGTACAGACCTGGATGGGGCCTTATGCCTCAGACTTGACTTCTTGTACCATACGGTATATTGAACATAGCAGTCTTTGAACCCCTCCCCTCTGTCTGATCCGCTTAAAGATCTTCTCTAAGTCATCTGACTTGTGAGGTGATCTACTCGTCATCAGGAACTCTCTAAGTCCTTGTCGGACTTAGTACTCGTAACTCACACGTGACCGACCTTAGTGTTTTGTCAGCGGACTAGTGTTGACCTTTACCCACATCAGGTGAACATTGTAACGCTACTACAGGAGCGTTAAGTACAACAGGTACTTCTGGGTTCTTCGGGTGACGGTCTGCGAGGAGTCGTGATAAACGACTCAGAGTGAAGTTGTACAAGAACTAACAGACTCCCGGTGTCTGATAGTTATAGAGGAATGGGGCTCAAACGCAACAAGGGTGAGCAAAGTTCGGTTGACTCAAACGCGGCAATGGTGAGTTGAAAAGGGAGTTCCTGGGTTCGTGAGACGAGAGTGTAGTATTACACAAGAAGTCAAGTCTGCAGTACAAGCCAGACAAGACTAGACCTATATACTAGTACAAGCCCCAAAGAGACAACAACAGGGCAACATAGTAGGTAAACAGATGGCGCCATGAGGAACACATGGGCGCGACAGGTATCATATGATGTCAGAGATAAGACAGGGTCATGAGTCGACTATCAGTGACACGTGGTAGTTAGAAGACCAAGTGGCAGCCAATGTATGGTGTATAGTATTCAGTCATGGGTCATTGCAGAATGTATCGTAGAAGGCATCAATCAGTGTATAGTAAAGGCACAATGTCTATCAGTCAAGAAGGAGATCACAAGGGACATCAGGTGTGGAGGGAAGTCAAGATAAAAGGAATGAAGCTGTCCATAAAGGCAGGCATGTGGTAGGTCAAACGCAATGGTGACGTCGAGGGGAATGATAACAATGATATCAGAGATAAAGCTGTCCATGATGTACGAGACACATGGACATCGAGAAGAGTCGCAAGATACAGGGAAACGAATCGCAAAGATAGGAATCCATGGATAGAGGGACGCACGGCATCAACTTCAGGGAAAATGGTGAGAAGTCCCCTTGGCAGTACGTCGCAAGGCAAGAAATCGTAACAAACATCCCTACCGTGATGTAACACAAGGGTGAAGAAATCTGCGTTTCCCTGTTAGTGCATACAATGGTTAGACATACCCATTTGCTGTGAAAGATTTGTCGCAGTACGTACAGGCAGCATCGTTCGTACAAACGTTGGTGGCAGCTGAATCTGTACAGCAGCTGTAGGTCGAAGTGGGAAAAGAAGCTCCACCATCATATCATCTAGAGACATTTGTGGTCTCATCGGCGTTGGCGCAATAAGTGTCGGTGCTTGATGTCCAGGAGAGATATTCACTTGAAGGAGTAAGAAGCGTGAGCGGAAGGAGCTCAGATGAAGGAGAGTTAGATGGTGATGAGCATACCAATGATGATGGAGGAAAATACTATATCGGGGGTGAGACAGACAAAGACGACTCCCTTAGGAAGCCCGGCTCAGTCTTAGGCAGCTTGGTTTCTAGTGGCTCAGACTCCATCAGACTGTAGTCATCGGAGTGGTGTGACGACAAAGATGACATACTGGGGCTCAAAGAACTTGGAGAGCACAGGCGATGTGGGGGTGGCGACAGCGAGACAACTCACAGACTCTCCTTAATGGTCAGTGGGAGGTAGGGATAATTAGGTGTTCCATGAGGTCCACCCAAAGATACGAGTTGGCCGATTATCCATGATAATGACACTCGGTCCCTCAGACAGTGCCCTTTCCAATCGTGCTCGTTTGGGGAATCAGTCTGGATGGACAGAAATCTACAAGGGCTGCTCATGCTGACACTCGTGAAAGCAGTTGGCGTCTGTTACGACGCGGCATTCCGGGTAGCTCGTATCCCTGGACCAGTAGCATGTAAAAGTGGTATGTGACTCACAGATAACGAACCAATAACCCCAGTACTGTATGATAAGGACGAGGTATGTGATTGGTTCAGCACTGTACGATATTTATGACTCGAACGGACTCTTACGATAACCATACTGTATGTGATTGGTTACCTACCGTTCAAGAGGCGCTTTAAAGCCCTCGTGTACATGTATATAAGGTTAGCCAAGCTGCGCAGTAGTCCGCAGCTTGGTCTTCTTGAATCTACCTTGGGTTCCATCGTTCTATCTACCCTCATTGGGATAAGTCTTGCGCTCCTCTTAGTAGGAGTCTGCCTCATAGTCGTCACCCTCGAGTCAGTATTGTCCCACGACTAGGGCTTGCTGTTATACTCTTGTGATCGCGTGCCACAAGGGCCGTCATATCGCTAAGTCGTCTTTGGTAGTGTCACCTTCATTATTGCTCAAGTCGAGCCGCGTGCCGGTAGACACGTAACAGCGTCGACAGCAATCAAGGTGTCCTCGGAAGAGGAATTCGCTGGCGAGATCTGTGAAGAAGAGTGAGTTTCATCCAATACTGCCTTGTGAGAACCTACTGCTCTCGAGACAATTGACCTGTGCGTCAACAACAAGGACGGCTCCATTGAAAAATCCTCAAAAATAGCCTCCTCAAAAAGAGACCGGTTGTCCAAGATGTCTGACCTCATAGATATAGAAAAAGCTGTCGAAACAGTAGATGATGTCCTAGTCCATGCAACCTAGGATCGTTCTAGGGATAGTATAAGTGTTGACACCATTGTGGAAGACGGTGCTTGAAGGAAGGAGAGGGGACGGTTGGTGATAGGGATGGTGTGGCCGATGCAGAGATCAATATCAATACAGATCCTGTCGGTGATAAGGACAGTTTGGCCAATGCAGAGATTGATATCGATATGGTAGGCATAAGAGAAGGCAAGGATGGTGATGAGTAAGTAATCGGGATGATCGCTAGACTGGCTTTCGTCAATGGTGCTTAGCCAGCTTGGTCCCTGAGAGCTATACGCAGAGGCCGTGGGTTGCAAGAAAGACGCATCAAAAGAGTTATCTGGACCCTCAGGGAAAGCTAGAGACTGAACTGAAGAGGACGCTCGTAGTATTGATGATTCGTACATATCATCCGTTTCCAGTGCCCAGAGAGACTCTCAAATCGAGGTGGGACTGGCGGGGACCTGAGAGCTTGCAGAACAGCGTGATATCATGGTCCTCAGCATAGACTCAGTGACCGACATCAATATTGACGTTGTTGGCAGTAACTCCAGATGGGCAATGAGCGAAGGACCAGGCAAAGATGGCGGAATAGAACTAATGGACCATGTGGAAGACATTGGCTGCAGCGGCTCAACTGTTGGCCTCTCAGATGATAACTTGCTAGCCAGGAGAGGGGCTCAGCAAGGGCTCTGGGAGTGAAATGTTCCTGGGGCTCACTCTACACACACCAGAAGTGTTACGCCCTAGCAGGGGCGTTGTGCAAGGGGTGGTTCAAAGGTTCAGAGTGTCTGTGAAGACACACACTAATAGATGAGCAAAGACGTCTATTGTCTGCGATGCTACGACTCTAGTAGTGTCTAATAGATGTTATGCACAATGTGCACAACTGACTTAGTGACAGGACACCTAGTCCGAAGTGTAAGACACTTCTCTACGCCTAATCTTGGTGGCGAACTAAGTCAATCAGGTGTGGCGTTGTTATAGTACAACTGCAAAGACTTCGAAGGAGAGTTTGACTCGATTAGAGTCGAGAGAGGTGGTTCACAAGATGAGAGGAGAACTGTTCACACCAAAGGTACGAAGGCAAGGTTGCTAGATTGCAAACGAAGCCAAGTCTGGCTTCTTACAGTGTAAAGTACAAGTATATATAGTGCTCAAGTCACAAAGACGAACACACAAGGACAGACATATGCAAATGTTGTTATCTGGGGTTTTCTTATCCGAAGCACAAGACAATAGGGGACAAACCACATATAGGACAAAGGGGACACACCAATGGAGTAACAAAGATAACAGAACCGAAGCAAAGGTAAGTGACAACATACATGTGAAAGGACTGAAGCGTCCGGATCATAACAAGAAGAGACCATTGGAGGGCTTCCTATGTCAGAAGGAGAGCTGATATGTAGCGGAGTCCAATCGGCTACAACTTGAAGGGCACAAAAGAGTTGAAAGATAAGAACGAGCCAAGGTTGGATACGCAAGCCTAGAGTGGAGATAAATCACACTCTGAACCTACAGACAACGCGGAGAGTTAGTCAACTTAGATCCTTTATACAAGGATCAAGACAAGGGTTCACGCGGCGGCAGGCTGAGTAAGAACCAAGAGGACAAGTTGCATTAGAATAGTAAAGAAGGTACAAGGGAAGGATGCATACCTGAGTAAGAACCAAGAGGACAAGTTGGTTCTACTCAGGATGCTACAGCAAGGTTTATATACTACTGCGCTCATTGTATTACTAAGTACTTTAGTAAGTGTAATGACTCATGCGCTGACACGTCATATCTATTAATAGCCCTTATCTATTGTGCTGACTGATGCACACTAAGCGGCTATGACTACTTGATGACCCGGCCTCCTTATCTGCTGAGTAAATCCTAATACAACGCGTAATACTACTACAGTAAGTGTTCCATTGTATTCTACTACATTCTAGCCAATCACAACAAACACATACGCTATTGTTATCTCTAACAATAGAAGTCCGAGAACGGCAAGACTGTCACACAGTCAAATAACATCACATGATACATCCCACGATCACGTGACCCAAAGTTGCACATGTTGGCATCATGTGACTAACCATCTTATCATATCTAATGATAAGGAACTTAAGTACTTTTAGCTGCTTATATCTTGCCCAAATAAATCCGTAAAAATACAGAAAAATAGGGAAAATAATACGCGTCCATGACATGATAGTGGAGAGGCATCTGATGGGTAGAGAGTAAATCCACGATCAATGATGATTACCAGTGGTTCTGGGAAAGGCTCCAGAGATCTGACCCAGGGTGTCTCAACGAGCTCAGGAACTGGCATCTGGATCTCCTCCACAGTGGGTTGAGGGGGACAACCTCTATGACCTCCTCAGCAGGTTGAGGGGGAGTGATCTGGACAGCCTCTTCAACAAGTGGCGGGGGAGAAATGGGGCTGGCTCTTCAACATGCTCTAGGATAGCCTGAACTTCCTCATCAATGGACCGTGCAACGATTTGTATGGGTTCCTCAACCAGATGAGGAGCAAGGACTCCTGTGAATTAAGGTGAGCCTCATTCAACATGCTTAGTGCGAAAACTGCAAACCTACCGGTCTCAAAAATGTCATTGAAGATGGCACAAAGGGAAGGAGAGGGAATGGTTGGAAGAATGGTTGGTGATAGGAATGGTGTGGCTGATGCAGAGATTGATATCGATGCTACGACCATGCAGCCCCTGGAAATGCAGGCGCTGACATTGATACAATTGCATGGAGGATTCTCCCCAGAGAGATAAGAGAAAGATATAGATGAGCAAGCTAGCAGCATCCCTCCAGGGAAAGGGAAGACTCACGCTGCATCTGCCAGTGGGCTGCCCATGTCCCCCCAGCCATTGTTTCCATCGGTGTCGTTGGTGTTGCCAGGATTGCTTGTATTTGATAGAGATTGTAGCATCAGGTTGTGCAGATAATCGAAAATAGCCCAGAGTCAGACTACAGTGGCATCATAACCAAGTTTCATTATGTAAGAAAAAAAGATGATTTCAGTCAGCTCATGCCCTAACTAACACCAGTTTTCTGTGACTAAGTCCAACTAGATTTGACTACCAAATGACTTTCATTGGGCTTGGCCGGACTTTGCAAAAATTTTGACTACTGGCAGTCTCGGCTCGACCTGAATCGGACCCACAGTGACTACGGGTTGACAACTACGGACTACCGATGACTAATTCCGGTTTTTCCTTTTTTACTGAGCGTCACGTGACATGTTAGGGGGGGTTGAGCAGGGACAGTTCAGGTTAAGCTATGGCAGAGAATGGACTTGTGTAGGCCGGTATACTACTCGCTACCGAGGTACTGGAGGAGGGTGGACACAGCTCGTTGCTGGGGGAGCTTGGACGTTCAAAGTGCTTGAGAACTTGAAGCAGTCGTTGGATAGGCTCGCCGTGATCCCGGGGCTGTAACTCGTTGTGCAGCCGACACTAATGACCCGGGACCCGCGAAATTGTGGCGATCTGGTGGGCAAATTGTACCCCCACTTGTGTACTGCCCACAAGAGGAGACGAAATGCCAGATGTACAGGATGTAGTGATGAGAGTTTCCGGGTGCACAAAGAATGTAGGGAATATATTGGTTTACAAATGTTGCCCAACTTGAAGCCGAGTAGTGGAGAATGCGGTCAGGCCAGGCTACGACGCATGAATGGGTCCATTTTTTAGCATTGCAATCTTGTCCTATAAACCCTTATAAGACATATATTTGGATAAACTGTGTGACGTGACATCAACCCTAATCTTACAGTCTGGACGAAGAAAGTAAGGGGTCGCTCTGCCATGACCCCTAAATTGAAAGCAGACGTATTACTGTGTGTAATGTACAGTAACGATCGCAGTACGAACGGAAGGCGTCTTCAAGCTCGGGAACGGACTCCGAGACCGGCTATCTTCCTATTTCGTCCCTCGGCGATCATTTCAAAGGTTTCCGACTTGGCGCCCCTTCATAAGCATATAACATCCTCTCTCAGTATACTACTGTACCCCTTCCCCCTCCTTCCTCCTACCCTGGTCGTGCGTGGGTCTCGTTTTTCCCACCCGTGCCTTTCTATAACGCTTCTTACGACCAACACGACCTCAACACACCCCGTACACGACTGGAGCACACACCATTGGCTCCCCCTCTCAGGGCCATAGAAGTCTCATTATGCATTTCCATCCTGTCCGTGTCCTGCCCCCTTCCACGTCAACAGGAAAGAACTGACACCCTTCTGCTTAGTTTGAGGTGTCCACGCCCCACATTCTTTATGCCTGCCTCGGCGGTTTCGTGGTATTCGTGAGTTTGTCCTCTCATTACTCTTATCTCGCCTTTGGTACCCCTCGCCGTCTTACTAATTCAAAAAAAATTCTTCTCGGCGCTTTTCGTCAAGTTCGGAATGTTTTCCCTTTTCATTCGGGAGAAGGTTTGTTGTCATGTATCTTTTTGTCCCTGACAAGGATTCTGATGACGCCCACGTGCCCAGTTGTACATCGGCGAAGCCTGCTGGGCTTTCCTTTTTGGTGTCATCATTGGTGCGTCCATGCTGTTTGTACCTGATATCAGTTTCTTGGGCGAGTCTTGGGCTTCCTTGGTAAAGGTGGACTTCTTTTGATAAGGGTTGCGCTGGCATCTGGAATGCCCGTGCGTTGTCAGCCTTGGCATTTAGTTTGGGGTGGTTAGCCAAGCATGCCCTCAGGCTAGTATGTGCTTCAGCGACCTCGTGCTGTCCAGACGCGCGTCTCACGAGTCTGATGGCCAAATCACGTATCGGTGAACAGCACCCCACGCCCTTTACTCACAGCACCCTGCCCGCAAACCCTTTCAGTGGTCGCTTACCGGCTTCTTTCGCCAGGTCCTTACGGAGCGAACATCATCGACCCACGTTCATGGGGTGACTCCGAGGAGGCCACCAATAACTTGACCCTTGAGTTCACCCGTATCGTCATCGCCATTGGCGTGTTCGCCGTCGGCGTTGAACTCCCGAAAAAGTATATGTATCGACACTGGAGGAGTCTTTTCTTCCTCCTTGTCCCTGTAATGACATGGGTGCGTTGTGCTCTCACCCAATACTCCCTCCTTTGACCTCGATGATTTGAACTGATTTGTTAGGGCTGGTTCGTGTCGGCTGCCCTCATTTATGCGCTCATCCCCAACCTCAACTTCCTTTCAGCCTTAGCCATTGGAGCTTGTCTCACCCCTACTGACCCGATTCTCGCCGCAGCAATTATCGGAGGCAAATACGCCGACAAGCATGTCCCCGCTCATCTGCGACATCTCATCGCGGCTGAAGCCGGCAGCAACGACGGCGCGGCATATCCCTTTCTTTACTTTGCGCTCTATCTCACGCTCGACCGCACAACCGGGGTTGCGATGAAGGATTGGATTCTCGTTTCATGGCTCTGTGCATTCCCAATTACTTCTTCCATCCACGACTATGTCTATTAACGTTCAATATACAGACCAAATTGTACTCAGCGTCATATGGGGCTCGATGCTCGGCTATGGCTTCCGACATCTCATGAAGTTTTGCGAGAAAAAGGATCTCATTGACCGACAGTCATATGTCGCTCAATACGTTTCACTAGCCCTTCTCACGGTCGGCACGACCACTCTCCTTGGCTCAGATGATCTTCTCGCCTCCTTCGTCTGTGGAACCGTGTTTGCCTGGGACGGTTTTTTCAACAAACAAACCGAGGCTTCAGTCTTTTCCTCCGTCATCGACTTGCTTCTCAACACCGCCGCGTTCGTTTTCGTTGGCGCTTGGATGCCATTCAATTCGTTCTCGGACCATGAGCTTTCCCTTTCCGTCGGACGCCTCATATCCATCGCTATTCTTGTATTGTTACTTCGACGACTACCGATAATCATTGGGTTATACAAGTGGATACCCGATATCAAAAGTCTCCGCGAAGCACTGTTTAGCGGTCACTTTGGACCCATTGGCATCGGTATGTCGTCCCCGCCTCACCGCCTCACCTCCCAAAGTCTCACGTGATGCAATAGGCGCCATCTTTATGTCAACACTCGCTGCTGAGACACTTCCGCGCCCGCAAAGCCCTCCAGCCGACCAGGCGGAGCGCCTGGCTGCTACAATACAACCGGTCATCGCATTCATGGTTTTATGCTCAATCCTCATACACGGGCTCTCGATTCCTTTCTTCTCTCTTGGTCGTCGCGTGACGACTGTCACGCGTACTTGGTCACGCCAGCCAAGCCTTCCTGACTGGGCGCTGCATACGCGCCGCGTTGACCGCGCAGAAGACGTTGTGATCAATCGCGATCCAGCAAGCGTGATGGAACGTGGTCAGGTGAGCGATAATGAGAAGGATGTCATGAAACGCCACCCATCGGAGACCACGGGATTTGATGAAGACGAAAAAGGGGCACGTGCCTTGCAACGAGAGGACACCGCAGAAGCAGATGCGATCACGGTTGCGGTTACGGAGCCGGAAGAAGCGAAGCCAGACAATCCGCCAGATGGAACGGAATCGTATGAGTGGAAGGAAGGTCCCGTTCGCATCATTGATTGGCGCACCGGCCCTGGCGAAGAGGTGTGTTTCCCATTCTACGTGCCTCACTCTCCTAATGCTCACGGATGATGTGTTATAGGTTGAAGTTAGGGTCCAGCGCAACGAACATGTCTCTAGCGAAGCTGAACACATCACACCTGCATCATGTAGCGGGCACGGTGGAGTGCATCATTCTGCTGACGCAGCGCTTGGGAGAGCGACGCGACACGTCCCTCACGAGGAGGCGGGGTCCGATGACTCTGTCGGCTCTCAGGGTGGCGGCAACCGCCATGCGTCTCGTCCGCGTCCGCACAGTGAGGAAGTCGTGGTAAATGTACCACCTTCGAACTTGAGCCAACAGCCAGAGGAAATAGAGGTTGTGCACGAGGACGAGGACGGGTGGGTATCAGACCAGAGTTCGCCAGAGGACACGCAGGCAAAGGTGCAACCACATGCGGAAAAACGTCTATTTAGTGGTCGTAGCAGCAAGAAGCGGCGAGCCGATGATCACCGACCCTCCATTCAGCCACATCACCACCCCCGCGTATCGCTTCCCGCTCCGATAGACACCTCAGCGTCCACCGGGTCCAACACCGTCACAGCGACTGCGCCATCTGCACCATCAACGTCGGCCGCACCCGACTCGCCTCTTCCGAAGTCTCCCTCATCCCCATCGGATATCATAGATGACGAGCCGCGCGGACGTTCGCTGCCTGCGTCCGCATCTTCGACCTTTGCGGCGCGTAGGAAGCCACGGCACATGCGCATCGTGTCGCTGCGCGGGAGCGAAGCTGGCTCTCGAGAAGTCTCGCCGGTCCGTTCGATCCGGTGGGCCGACGCTGGTGCCGGTTCCGCGCCCGCGACACAGCGCTGGCCGCAGTCCCCATCGGCCCAGGGCAGCCGCGCGCCATCACCATCTCCCGCGGAGAGCGCAGAAAACGACACAGGTTAGCGTGCTAATCTTGCCTCGTCTGTTGTTGCACATTTGTTGGTTACGTGTGAGTGTCGGCACGTCGATGCAGTTAACTTCTATCTATCTAACCTTTCTACCCTTCGCTTTCGCCTCTCCTGCCTTTCCCCGTCATCAAAGACGGGTTGAACCCTTACTTTTTTCTGTCTGTAGAGTAGAGTAGATACCTTTTTATCACTTCTCCGCCCCATCTTCCTACGTCTTCCCCTTGTGCATTCGTGACACGTCGTTCGTCCAGTTTTGCATATACTCTGTTTGATCTCACTGTCTTTGCATGATGAACACTAGTCGTCCAATGACAAACAGCTCGGCCTTTGAGGACGACACCCTTGAGTGGGAGTGCTGGAACGGGGTCAATGGCACGTGCCGCAGGTGGACCCGACCACACTTGACCGCTCCATACATATGGAATTTATAGAATAGAGTAAAGTCGATCAATTACGGTATACGATTATCATCCACGCGGGTGCAGGAGAAGAGCATTTACGGCTCATTTTTCTGGGGCACTGGCTTCTGAGTCAGACGCAACCAACTTACATTATATATCCACAAACGTCTAGCCCGTCAATTTATCCATACTGTCAGTACATCCATATCGTAAGTCACGCCAGGCGATACAAAAGAGGGTCCGTTCAACAGTGCTAATAGCACATAATATCCAACACCACAATTTCCATCTGTGCCGGTGACCGCTTGAGAGTACGCAGTATTCCCAATCGTCCGAGTCGGTTTAATTGGTCTCAGCATCCGTGAAAGGAGTAGTCGCTAGCCCAACCCGTGAGTTAGTCACATCGTACACGCTGTAGAAGCGCTGCAGGAACGTAAAGCCATCTATTCAGACGAAGTAAGCCCCGCCTAATCCTTGCGAAAGCGCGCAGCAAAAGAGCGAACACGTACTGATAAAGTCGAGCCCTTGACCCGACGGGCTACCAAGGTCGCCCACTACGAGGTATATTTTACCCTTGGTACCGCCGATTTCGGTGTTCAGCCCGCGGGGCCAGATTTGCGCGTTCGGGGTAAGCTCGTACTGGACGCCGCCGATATTGAAGAAGAGCGACTGCAGGTTCTCGAATTGGGAGGCCGTGAGCGTGAGAAGTCCGGTGGTTCTAGAAGGCGAAGCAAAGCAAAAATGAGGGGTCACCAATTTGCGGTCGAAAGTCCGAGCTGCGGATACAGGAAGAACGACATACTGGTCAAGGGTTGCCCCGGTGGCCTTCTGATACTTCTGGAACGCGTCTGTAGACCATTGAGGTCAGCATCGGATTCGACACCGAAGTATTAAAGGGAGAAGCCGAACCGGTGGCGATGAGAACGAGCGTGGTGCCCGTGTCGACGATACCAGCAGTGGAGCTCAAGATCGATTCTCCACTAGAACCGTACGTAATATTTTGATCGACACCCCAATAGCCGCTTGCGGGAGAGGCGCTCGTGATAGGGACATAATTCACGTCACCAGTGATCCTTTACCGCCCCATCAAATTCCCACTCCGTAAGACGGGTAAGATTAGAACACACTTGGATGAGTCAATACCGCCAAATGTGAGCTCTCCGTTAGAGACCGCACTTGCGGACGTAGATGGTTGGTAAAAAATGCCGATAGACTCGGTGGGGATAGTGCCCTGCTTGAAGAGATTGTCTGTGATGGTCGGTACGGGTGTGTTTCCTCCAATAGTGCCTTCCGTGAGGTCGACTGGGCCGATACTGCGTAGTGCGAGAAGGTCAGTCGGATGGAGCACTGTAGCAGGAAGTAGCGACAGTACCCGAGGATACCATCCACGTCACTGAAGCCCTGAGCAGTAGACGCAACACCGATACTCTGGGACTTGACTATGAGCGAGGGAGATAGTGTCACCTGATCTGTAACTGGAAAAACGATCAGATCTTGTGGCGCGAGATTGGCACCAAGCGCCGAAGATGAACAATACGCACACTCGGTTCCAGAGAAGGAACCAGACCCATAGCTAACGGACTTGATGGCAGAACTGGTGTGAAAAAACGCCAATGGACTGATGGACTGTACGTACAACACTCTTCCCGGTATTCTTGCTGGTACTGGTCCGATTGTATTTCTTGTCAGCACCAACCCACGTATTGGAGCTGCCAGTATCGATGAGAAGAGTATAGTCAGTGGCTGGGTTACCGACCCCAATCGAGGCAGTATAAGTCACAGCTGGAACAATTATATCAGCACCATGAAACGGAGGAAGATACCGGAAACGAACCGGCATCGGTGACATCGATTGTATCGCCAGTAGCGTCTCGAGATAGAGGGCTGACGACTCGTTGGCCGTGTTGTTGGTGACCGTAGGCGTGTTGGTGATGGGTAGCGCGACTCCTGAGCTCTATTAACTTGTGGGCGTTCGGGCCGTGCGGCTGGACACCGGCAAGAAACTTCTGTGCTCGTGCCTTGTCGCGAGCAATGATGGCACGCGCGCCGTCAGAAACCCTGACGGCAGACGTAAAGCGAAGAGGATGGTGGGTAGTAAAAGACATGCTGTTCAGATCTAGTGGAGAGAAGGGGGGAAGGTGCAGGGCAATATATACGAAAATGAACGGAGGTAAGTGTCACGTCCAGAAAAAAGTATGAGAAAGACGGTAAGACCAAAGAGACCAAAGAGATCAATTCTCCGTGAGACATAGGATTGTCGCACTCAAATTGAATGTGATCAGGCGCTTCCACAACGGATCCATGGCTGCGCCGCAGATCCACTTCCAACTCCAAATATGACGGCAGGCCTGACAGCTTCCCATGACCCCAGAAAAGGTTGGCGCCGGCACCATCAGCTTTGACTCCCGCGGTGTTTAGACCGACCCGCAAAAGGTAAACAGAGACAGCTCATAAACAAAGAGTAGCACCATACACCCATTGCTGCGGTGTCACGAGTAACCACTATGTAGCCTTCCGTCGCTGCGTCTCAGCCAACACTTGTTGAAAGAAACATTGAAAAAACCAGAGCATCTTGGATGCCCCCATAGAGGTTATCATGGAACATGCTCACACGGTCTCTCCATCATTTCCCTAAAAGTCCTCTTCTCTGTTCCCTCGTATCATTCCAATCAAGACAACAATAGAGTCGCCCCCGGCTAGGCCTTCAGGTTAAAATGGTGAGCCGACATTCGATATCCGAATTGTGTGTGGGGGGATACAGAGCAACACCGGATACCGCTTTTAGATCATTCAGATAGTGAGCCGTGAACCAGAATAGCCCCAGCGATAAGACCCAGGCTTTCGGAAAATTACGGAATGGAGACATAAGAAAGACTTGATAACAACGAAGTCCACGGTTCGTCCTAGAATGGATGGAAGTACATTGGACCCCCAGGTGCTTAGGTGTTTCCGGACCGTCTGGTGGAACTGCGGTGGAGCTGCACGCTTGAAGAGTTAGACCATGCGATCAACTCCAACGAAGAGGTTCTCGAGCTGCCGTTGAGGAAATTGCTTCTAGAGCCAGAGCCCCAAAATATCCCTATACACGGAACCACATGGCACCACCCATTCTTCCCCACGCACTGCCGGGACCTGTGTCCTCCGTATTATGTTCTCTAATCACGCGCCTCTGCGAAGGGTTAATTAAGGCGGTTCGGATGAGTAGCAATGTCCATCCCACCACGTCACTGTGCTGGTACTCCCTGTCATTGAGTCATCTATAAACGAATACCTCCACGGACCCTTGTATTTCTTGGCTCGTCTTCGATCCTAGCTAGTCCGGTGGTGCCGAAAAGTACGTTGCACTGCATGGGGCTTAGCCCAGCACCGCCGTCGTTTAAAAACAGGGATCGGACCGCCTACAGTTGGCACATCGTACATACGTGCTTTCATCGGGTAGATATTTTAGCAGCGCTCCTTACGCATCGCTACATTCTTGTCAAAGGGCTGTCACCGTGAGAAGACTAGGACCACCAATCACCTGAGGATCTCATGTGAGCAAGGCTCAGGCTGAAGGACATATGATTTGGTCACGACACGCCTCTTTCTACTGCCGTTCTTGTATTGACGATGTGCATATGCACAACGCATACAGCTCGTTTTCTCGGAGTACACGTTCCTAGGTTCCTCCCTGGGCCATTTCGCCTTTAGGAGAGCGGTGCCAGTGCCATTCCGAACGAGGATACTTACGCCACATAGCCCCAGCGCTCCGATGGCCACACGCCGAGAAGCGGCCGGATATGCAAGGCAGCGGAAGCAGTGGATGTCACGGAGGTCACGGAGGTCCGCAGGGTAACCGCCAGCCTGCGTGCAGGTACTAGTAGTAGTGTAACCGAAGTCGGAGCTGCCCGGGAATGCCTCATGGACTGTTCACGTATCACGTGTTCTGTGCCATCATACACAGGTTTACCGAAATGGGAAGTGTAGGCACCGGTGTTGCCCATTACTAGGAGACCTCACAACGACACTTCCATTCCCCTCCCACACTCGGGTTCACATGCACACAAGGCAAGGCAAGGGAACCTATTTTGGCGGCCAGCACCCTGTATACAGTATTATGAAACGCAACTCCTTTCGCCCCAGGGAGCCGTGACATTTCATAAAGGTCACAACCCGGATCCTACAATGTGCTGCCACTTCAAACGACCATTGCTGCGATGTCAGAGCGCAAAAGAAGTCGATGGGGCGTTGAGGTCACCGCATATAATCATTTATGCAGAACCCTGCTCCCCACTTTATGGCGCAACTTGCACGTCACAGTTAGTTGAGCAATTAGCTCCATGTCCCGCGTTCATGCTTATTCTATCCCGCAGGTCTAAGTGGACGATAAGCATAATAGCATTGGTACCAGCCCTCGCCCTCGCCCTCGCCCTCTCCATACCAAACCTGGTAAGGAGTTGACACGATATTCGGATAGTAGAACGAAGAGTTTGGCCTAAGTCCGGCCCAGGCGGCCTGCACAATTGCAAGCGGTTTAAGTGTTCTACTTGTACACTTGGTGTGTATTCTCGGGTTGTACACAAGTAGGGGTAGATGCCCCTCCACCATAACGTTATCATAGTGCGAAGCTCTCATAATGCAAGCACCCAGTCTCAAGACATCACAAGCTGAGGGAGCTGCTTATCTCCCTCGCCTACTCAGGTTCGGCATTGGTCGCGTTTTCGTGGAGGTAGTAGCAGGCCGATTCGATGAGTTTTTGTCTTCCAATTAATCACTTCCGACTGTTTTGTCCTCTTCAACTAATTTTTGCCGATTCCTCCGGCACAGACGCCCTCACAGTGACGATCCCCGTGACGATCCTAGTTAGCGTTCTCACATACACCTGGCTGTTCGTGTATGGCAACGCGTCGCTGGTGGTCATTGTGCTACTCTATGGTGCATCCTCTGGGGCATTAGCGGGATTACTACTTGCGCCGAGGATGCGGCCGAGCGACACGAGCAACGTCAGGAGGCGAACGGGGATGTTTGTGACCATCCCTGACTCCAGCGCTCTCGCCGGCCCACCTATATCAGGTGCGATTAACCACACGACGCGGGTATACACCTGTTGGTATTTATGCAGGCACATTCTCTGATTCCGAAGCCAGGGGCCACGCTCTTTTGTGTGCTTCAGGCTCCACTGTATGTCCGCGATTGCTACTTGTTCTGTCTCGGTACTACGTCTGATGAGGCCAGAAGGGGAAGGCTTATGCACAGAACTGAATCTTGTTCTGATACCAGTTATCGATGCAGTAGCACGCGTATCAGGATAGATGCACCTTACACCGGCGTGAATGTAGAATAAGTGGGAGAACACTCCGGCACAAGTATTTGTAAGCAGAGCGACGGCGCCTTCCCCATGCTGATGTGAAGAGTATGGAACTTTGCACGACCGACAGAGGAGATAAGCATCACGACCGAGGGACCGATCGATTCAGGTCTTCGGAAACCTTTTTCAGCGCTCTTTCGAGAGACTCCTACGGTTCTTTTTAGATTTAACCTCCGAGGCTGGTGTGGCGTCATCTAATTTGCGCTTCTGCCCCGCTGCGCCTGTAGCCTTGACGCTAACGACCGTTGACTTGCCCCGCCCATCGTCGGTAAGTGTATTGAGACTCCTGCGGCTCTTTTTAGATTTAACCTCCGAAGCTGGCGTGGCGTCATCTAATTTGCGTTTCTGCCCCGCTGCGCCTGTAGCCTTGACGCTAACGACCGTTGACTTGCCCCGCCCATCGCCGGTAAGTGTATTGCGCACTTGTGCTTCAGCAATGGACCAGTCCGCTGATGCGTCATCGATAGCATACCTGGGAGCAGTCAAGAGACAGATAAGCTGATGTACGAAGGCGGTTGTAGCGGGCCAAGAACAGAGAATAAGAGGAAAACGGTGCTTACTGCGAGAGGTCGAGCGCGTCGATCATCGCACGTTGCTTTTCGCGGAGTGCGGCAGTAGCCTCGTCGCCTGCCGCATCAAGCTCCTCCTCCATAGTTTTCAGCCCGCGCTCGGCGTCCGCAACTAGAGAAATCCTGGTGCCCGGATCCTGGGACACCTGTGCTGGAGCTGGAGCTCGAATGGTGGAGCCGATCGCAGCCTTTTGAATGTCCTGCAACTTTCCGGAGATCTTGCGAATAAGCTTCACGAATAGCGCAAGAGCCTGGGAAACGGGTAGTTGGAGTTCCGCCTGCGAGCACGAGCGAATGAGTGGATGGGCTCGAGTGAGACAGAAAGATCAGGCGACCGCGCACCTCAACTTCCTCAATACTTTTCCGTTGCAGTCCCATCCCGAGCAGTATGCTGCTTTGTATCACACTGAGACGCACTTCATTTCCGAGTCGTTTCTCAAAATAGAGCAAAGCCACAGTCGGTAGCAAGTCAAGGATGACGTGGTAGTCGAGCGAGTTCTGAGCGTACGACTCGAGGCGCTTGAGGTCGAATGGGGTAAGTAAGAATGAAAGCTCCTCGGGAGATAGGGCTAAGGAAGGGTTGTAAGAGATCGAATGACCCAAAATAAAGCGGGTAGATCCAACCTGGTATCTTATCTGAGTCGAGATACTTAACACCAGTATTGGCTGCCTCGAGGACACTAAGTCCCATCACACTGCTAAACTCTCGGAATTTGAATGACAGAAGGGTAAGGAAAACGCCTCCGGAAGTCTATAGAAGAGAGGTGTCGTGTTCATTTGCCGAGCGCGTATCAACTCGCGGACCCACCTTTAGAAAACTCCCCTAGCCATCCCAGCTCTTCGATCGCTGATGACTGGAGCCCACGTACCATGACGATGGTGTGTTCTCCAGTAAGTTCGCTCTGGGTCTGGCGGACGTATAATGGCACGTAGCCCGCACGCTTCCAGAACCTGTAAATGATAAGAGAGATTGTCGTGACAAAAACGCCAACAGGCGAACCGAAGTAGCTGTGACGTTAGTCCATAAGACACTCCGAGGTAGTCAAGATTCTCGGGTTTGCGCTCGGTGAGACGTTGTAAGAGAGGAAGGCATCGTACTAGCAGATCGAATAGTAGGGTGGTCAGTAAGAAGGGTAGTAGACTGATTGACAATAAGCTTCTGTGTGAGATGGTGAAGGTATTTTCCAACGCACGTCGTCTATTGCTGCAGCATCAGGGTAAGAGACTTCAGGTTTGGCCGACTCATCAAGGTTGAAATATTCGCCAGAATAATACGCGTTCAAAGCCTGGAGCGCCCGCGCGCCGTATCCCATCTTAATGCCGATGTCAGTACCTCGCGACCGTATTGCAGTCCAAAGGGTCCGCACATTAGAATAATCCGGGTGGGTGGCAATCCGCACGACCCGCGCGCCACTCATCATGGCAAACTTGCCTTCTTGGAACTGCTGTGCGACCAACCACGGTATGAGATCACCCCCGGCGCGGAGCCCACGCTGCAGCCCCTCCAATATCGCCTGTTTACTGATATTCCCCTCCAGCGCGACCTGAACTACTACAAGAGGTTCGGGTAGGTGTGACTCGTCGTCTGCGATCGGCGGGAGAAGCACAAACAAGTGGTGCGCTGGTGCATCGGACATCAGCTGGAGATCGTTCGGCTGGTTCTTGTAGTGTGACGCGACGTACAGCGCCATCAAGCGCTGGAGGAACGCCTCACTCGCGGGGTGATAGGAGAATAGCGTATCTCGCGAAACGTAGAAGAGCTCGCATTTTGACGGATGCGGTGTCCCGTGTAGCGCGCTGCCCGGAGAGATCGTCGCGTCGAGGCAGAGAAGCGTATTGAGCCACTGCTCGATCCCGTCCCCAGCGCTGTAGCGGATTGGGGTATCGAGCTTGACTTCGCGCAGAGTCCGAACCTTTGGTGGGGCGACGTGCGCGGGCCGTTTTGTCGAGGAGCCGGAAGCCGCGTCCTCCTTAACGTCTTTCGAGAGCGACGGTCGAGTTGACTCGCGTAGTTGTTGAATCAATTTGAGGGAGAGTGAGCGTCCAGTACCTTCGTATCCGTTGATCGTAGACGCAAGGAATACAAGGTAGGGCCCGATGAGGTTCCGGACAAGCGGAAGAGGGATGGCAGCCGCCTCATCGATGATCACAAGCTCGGCTTGGCCAAGAACATGAGCGTCTTGCGGCTGAATGTACTACAAAGAGATGGTAAATAAGGTCGTGGGCTGTTTATTCCTCAAAGAGAATACCTGGATGGTCTGTCGGTGTTGCCGGAAGACATTGACACGAACGATTGCCTTGTTAAAGTCAGGGTTTGTGCTCTGTGAAATGTCGTAATCAAGGTGCTCCTCGTAGCCCAGTGCGTCCATGCCCTTGAAGACGAACTCGAAGAGGGTCTTCAAGTTTTCTGGGCTAGGACTGGTGACAAAGATGTTGGAGTAACCATGCGCGAGGGCTGCCGCAATAGCTAGTCCCAAAGCGCGGATTTGCCACGGCCACGGCCCGCAGTCAGTGTCACGGTTGAGCTGAGGGTTTTCTCCGCGATAGCATCAACAAAGGTGAGGATCGCTTGTGCTTGGTCTACCGTCTTGGCGAGCTTGATAAGGTCGCTGACTGGCTTGGTATCTGCAAGTGTCTGCTGGAGTTCCTTTAGTTGGGACTGTTCCTTTCCCTTGCCGCATTCCTCTTCAATAGCAGTAATGTCCTTTCCGCGAGATATGGGAAGAACGTTCAGTTCATCGTCAAGAATGAGGCAGTCGTCGCATGAACCCAAGGATAGGATGAAGCGTTCGTTGAAGCGGGCAATGACATCGTGGTGGGATGACGTCCGATAGCGGGCGTGTGTGTCCTGTTCAATGTTAGCATTTAGCGGAAGAGTCACTAATTCAGCCTCACCATAGTCATGGTGTATAGTTGCTTCAAGGAGGTCATCGTTTTCAACAATAGCACAACAAGTCCGCCGCCCTCTACAGTCTCGATGGTCCGTGCAAGCAGGTTCGGCGTGATCGCCTCGAAGTCTTGTAACACCAGCATCCGAATGTATTGCCGAGAATCTTCTCAGATTCCTTGTAGTAGCTGAATTCTGTGAATACCACAAGATTCGG
The DNA here is from genome assembly GCA_025769895.1 of Lactarius psammicola. Taxonomy (NCBI): domain Eukaryota; kingdom Fungi; phylum Basidiomycota; class Agaricomycetes; order Russulales; family Russulaceae; genus Lactarius; species Lactarius psammicola. Next base: position 52,925 of record WTXK01000323.1, read on the forward strand.
ACACGATCAAAATAACAGTACATACGTGTAGCGGATGTCGGTGACCGTGATGAAGATCTCAAAGGGTCGTGTTCATTTGCTTCCCTAATACCACGTTTCACGTCTCTCTTTATTTTTGCTTCGCGTTTCTTTCGGTGACTGTAGTGCAAGGTTAGAATAATGGCTACTAATCGTCTTGGAGACGACTCACCTCGTAAATCCGAGCTCCTTCTTATAACACCAAAGCACGGAAGGGCGCGCAGAAACACGTGCCTGCGAGAGCAAAAAATGAAGATTGACTATCTGATTTCTCCCCCTGTCCCCAACAAGGACTATGAAGGAGCGATGGTTTTTCTTGACATTGTTGCTGATAAGGAATTGTATGCGCTGGTCAAGTTGCTTCCGCATGCACGCAGAGTATACAGTGTTGCTGGAAGAGACGGAGGAGACAGGGCTCTGCACTAGATCACCACGTGCTACCCGGCTCGCAGCAGCACATATACCTCGCTAACAGTGCGAATCACTCCCATCGCTCTGACCGTAAATGACAGAGCTAGACACCCCTCTGTTCATCCCACCCGACGGCGAAGAGGTCGCTACAGCTCAGTTTCTCCATTCGCCACCACGGAAACGATCCCGCAACCTTCTCGAAATAGAAGAAACCACCATGAAAGCCCCCCTATGCCATCCTCCGGAAATCGTCCGCGACGAGGATTACTACCTCTCCGACGGAAGTTGCATCATTCTGGTGGAAAACACGCTGTTCAATGTGAGTCCGTTTAGCGACCATAGCTCGTCTAGTCTCATGCCATCTCGCAGGTGCACAGAACAACTCTTTCGAAAGATTCATCCTCTTTCGGTCCATGTTCTCATTGCCGCGGGGAGACAAGCCGGCCGAAGGCCAGTCAGACGACAATCCAGTCGTCCTCGGTGGGGACACCGTCTCTCAGTTCCGCAACTTCTTATGGGCGCTGTATGCCTTGTGAGTTGTCGTACCTTGCCATCATATTCTATCCTTATTGGTGCGAGGGCAGGCCACATGAACTCCTTCAGGTTCATTCTGACCTTTCCAATCTCACGCGTCTCATCGACATTGCCAGCATCTCGAACAAGTACTCATTTAGGTCTCTCGAAACGTGGGCGTTGGACGTCATAGTCGATACTATCACCCGAAAGGGTTCTCCCTCCCCTCCGTTTCCCTTAGTTGGCCTTGGCTCCACCCTGCCCCACCGACACAGACATATACGCTCCAGTCACAGGTCACAGACAACGAGCAGATTGTCGCGCTCGTGCGCCTGGCACAGATGTGCCA
>WTXK01000324.1:0-54152 GCA_025769895.1 Lactarius psammicola
AGCACTTGTAGCTAGGTGGTTGATTCTGAGGAAAGGTGTCCCAATATGCACCTCCTGTTTCTCCCCTTCTTTTGACGTGTTCTGGGAGATCGTCCTGTGTTCTGACTGTGACTGACATCCAATTATTGTTCTCTTCAAACTGTAGTTTGATGCTTGCCACAATGGTGGTTGTTCTGTGAGTTCTTGGGGTTCTTTTTGTTTGAGGACATGATGCTTGCCTATAACGCCACCACAGGGGCGTTAAGTACGACGTGTACTTCGAAGTCAATCTGTCAGAGGTTCTGGTAGAGCGAGTCGGTTAGGACTCAGTCCGGTGATGAATAAGAGTCGATCTAGCTTCGAGAGCTTATCGACCTTAGTCAGAGAAAGCTGAGCTCAGGCACGAAGGCGAGCAAAGGACTTAAGCGCAAAGGCAAGTCGAAGACGGGTTCGCGAGTACTGATGTGGTATTACACAAGAAGTCAGAACTACCGTACAAGCTAGGTAGGGTTCGACTTATATACAGGTACACGGTGTTTGGTTACTCCAAACACATGATGCAATCCTAGGATACGGGTCCTAGTGAGCTTATCGTACTATGAGTCATATCGAAAGTACTAGTAGTTTCCGCGGAGTCACGCGGGACTCTGACGTCGTCAGCGGATTCTAAAAGTCGTAAAACCTACCAATGGTACGATCATAGGGTAGGCGCAAGATAAAGGCCGAGACCTGAATCAGAACAGATCCTAACCATAAACGAGTCACAAGTCGATCGATGGAATGGAAGTAATGAAGCGGGATAGGTAATGGGAAACAGCAAAGATCAAAGTTCGTAACATTGCCACTGTTGTGGTCATCTTCTGGTGTGGTTTGATTTCTAGTGTTCTGTGACGCCTACTTGTGTCAGGGTGGGTTGTCCAGTCTGCACCTCAAGGGCAATGGCTTCTTGAGTGGTCTGGTGAGGTCGAGGAGTTCTTCTTGTTGTGGTAGACTTGGCTTATGTTACGCCCTAGCAGGGGTGTTGTGCAAGGGGTGGTTCAAAGGTTCAATGTGTCTAGGGAGACACACACTAATAGATAAGCAAAGACATCTATTGTCTATGATGCTATGACTCTAGTAGTGTCTAGACAGTGTTGTGCACAAGGTGCACAACTGACTTAGTGGTAGGACACCTAGTCCGAAGTGTAAGACACTTCTCTATGCCTAATCTTAGTGGCGAACTAAGTCTAACAGGTGTGGTGTTGTTATAGTACAACTGCAAAGACTTTGAAGGAAGGTTGACTCAATTAGAGTCGAGGGAGATGGTTCATAAGATGAGAGGAAGACAGTTCACACCAAAGGTACAAAGGCCAGGTTGCAAGATTGCAAACAAAGCCAAGTCTGGCTTCCTACAGTGTAAAGTACAAGTATATATAGTGCTCAAGTCACAAAGATGAACACACAAGGACAGACATATGTAAATGTTGTTATCTGGGGTTTTCTTATCTGAAGCATAAGACAATATAGAGTAAACTGCATGTGGAACAAAGGGGACACACCAATGGAGAAACAAAGATAGCAGAACTAAAACAAAGGTAAGTGGCAATATACATGTGGAATGTTACGATATGGATTCCAGGTAGCCTGTATCCCCGGACCGGTGGCATGTGATAATGGTATGTGACTCACAGATAATGACTCCGATAACCCAGTACTGTACGATAAGCAACGAGGATGTGATTGGCTCTTGCTATATGACTCGGATGGACACTTACGATAACCATACTATACGTGATTGGTTACTTACCTTTCAAGAGGCGCTTTAAAGCCCTCGTGTATATGTATATAAGGTTAGCCAAGCTGCTCCGCAGTCCGCAGCTTGGTCTTCTTGAATCTACTCTGCCTATATTCGTCCTATCCTCCGTCATCGGGATAAGCCTTGCGCTCCTTCTAGCAGGAGTCTGCCTCTTTGTCATTATCCTTGAGTCAGTATTGTCCCTCGACTAGGGCTTACTGTTATACTCCCACGATCACGTGCCACCAGGGCCGTCATATCGCTAAGTCGTCATCAGTAGTATCGCCTATCTACTGCTCAAGTTGAGCCACGTGCCAGTAGACACGTAACATGGAAGGACTGAAGCATCCAGATCATAACAGTAGTCATAACCAATGAGTCAGTATCTTGGTCAGTCCATGACATGGTGGCAGAAGTGGTAACAGCAGAGAATGGTCATGGATGCAGCCTGTGACATCAAGTCCTGATCTTAACTCTCCCTCCCCTAACCCCATGCTGGTGTGTGGTGATACACCATCTAAGTGCTTGTGCAAGGAGCAGAAGAGCCTGCTATGGGACATATGTCAAGTGGTTACTGGTTGATGGGGGGGGAAAGGAAAGTGGAACAGTATCCTGACAGCTCTTCCCAGGTTATACTAGTGGCACTGTGGCAGGGATGGTCCCAAGCCTACATCAAAAGAATTGAAACTTTTGTTGGTTAAATATAGTACTTGTTATGAACTGTTAAACTTAGGTCATGACTCAAGGTCTGGTCCAATATTATGTAATCAAGTTCCTAAAAAGGAAATCCGGAATCGGAGTTTAAATTTCGTACTCCGAAGGTCATGTGATCAGTCATGTAACCTTTCTATGTTTATCCATTAGGTGATCTATCATGTGCTCTCTGTTAAGTGTTGATCAGTAAACGAAGTTATGTAGCAGTCATGTGACTGACTGCACAGAAGTGGCACCACTTAAGGGATTATTCCCATTGATAGTTATCTTTAGATTCTTTCTGTTACCTTTTAGGAGATTCCATTGTGCAGCACCCAAGGGTTGGCTTTAGGCCTCCCCTAAAGTATGCACAGACCATGTACTCAGGTATATAAGCTAGAGCAATACAATGGACAGTCCCTCAGACTGTCCACTTGTAAACTCCCACTTGCAAGCCTCCAGTCCTCTGTGCAGCTCTCCACCATTGGTTTGCTCCGCCTCCTTGCCCTCTTGCTTGTGTTTAAAGCCTTTCTCTTGTTCCTCCATCTTGCTCTCTTCTTCACCCCTCTTATCCATTGTCTTCCTAAGTGTTTCAAGTTCATCTTGACTTACTGAGAGTAAGTCATCACACTTGGACAGTCTGACTTAAACTTGACCACAGATATCCTTGGTAGTGTCCTCCATTGAGTACAACCACTCAGAGTTTGGACACTGGGACAAAGAGTCTGGTTCTTACTACAACGAGGGATATTCTCCCTTGGCACACCCCCTTGATGGTCTCATCCCCTCATCCCCTCTTCATTACTCTTTGTCTCCATTAGGGCTGAATCTCACCCCTCTCCCTGAAGTCACTCGAGTAGTTGAGCAGGTCGCCACCCCCCCAAGCACAGGCTGCTGTGTCAGCACTGCCATCTCCCCTCACTGCCCTTCAGTCACCCAGTCCTTGCTCCCCAAGTTTGGAGCTTGTGTACCCTCCATCCTCTATATTTTGGTCACTGCTAGTTGTGCCCTCATCCCTTCCAGTTCCCACAGTTCATTTAGTCTCCCTGCCTCCATGCCCACAGTCCCTGCCACCTGCACCATTGCCTTTCCTCCTTATCCCCTCACATCCAGCTACCCCAGACTCACCCATCAATTACAACCATGTGGCAGAAGGAGAAGAGCAGGTAGACACCCCATGCCCAGCTAGCCCAGAACTGGCTGAAGATCAAGAGAATATTCCCCCTCCTGTCCCTGTTATTTGTCCCCCTCCTTATATTGGTGCTGTGGGCCAGCACCTGCATCAGTTCATTGCAGTTCACACTATCAGGGGAGAAGAGTGGAGGCCCATCAGTGAGTTCTATTGGGACTCAATCTATAATTTCCATACAGTCCAGCAGTTGTGTAACAACCCCCCCCATGTTTCCTGGAATCCTCCCCTTCTGGTATAAGTTGCCCCACTATCAAACTATTTACCCCCACCATCATCCTCTTGCCTTGGCCCTCAGTATCTAACCCTTGTACACCTGCTCCCAGGCAATCCTTGACCACCCCAGCACAGACCTTCCCCTTGGCACCATCCATTACAACTTCAGGAAGGGCATTCACGACGCCTTTTCCCCCCTGAATGACACCATCAAGCAAGGATACGTATATGTCCTGGTCATTTTAGAGGTGCAAGATTTTTTGGACAGAAGAGTGATAACCATGTATGGTTATCTGACATTTTATGAAGGAGGGGTGTACGCCATTAAACAGGGGTACCATTTTGAAGACGTTATTCAGACTAGCCCCCATTTGTTGGGTTATTGTTTCCATCCATGCATCCCTACTGACCCCTTCCAACACATTATGCACTACCCAGACAACCAAGTACTATAATTACTTACTGTAATAGTAAGTGCTTGTAGTAGGTAGTTGGGTATCCTTGTCTCAAATAAAAGGGGTCTAGTGTTCTTGTTCCCAGTGTGCATTACTGAAGAAGAGCAGGCTAGAAGAGCTCAAGCCTTGTTTAAAAACCCATTGTCAACAACAACTTTAAGTTTATTACCCCCCTTCCACTCTTATTGACGTCTCATCAAGTAATTTCATAGACTGTTGGAGTGACACCTCCTTAGTCTTAAGGAAGTTAGAAGAGCTACTTCCTTTCTGCAAAATATTATCCTCTTCAAGGTTTGAAGAGTTTGTTACCTAAGACTTACCAAGTATTGCTGACACAGCTCAAGAGCAACTCCTGTATTGGCATTTAGCTGCCACCACCACTCTCCACAATCACCCAGTTGAAACCCTTCTCCTCTGGACCAGTGACAACTACTTCTAGTTTATAGAAGTACCTCCAAGAGAAGACAAACTAGTTGAACATATCAGAAGAGGAGAGCACATCTGATTCCTAGAACGATTCAGGTTGGACTATACTGAAGTCCAAATATCTTTTCAAGAACTACACCTTGTAAGTTACTCACAAGGCCACCATCTAGTCATCACAGAAGGGAAGGAGTTCACTTACAAGTGGGCTGACGCCACCTGGACAACCACCCTAGAGAACCCAGACCCAAGACTACTTAACCCAAGGATCCACCACCCTCCTCCAGACCAACCAAGTGACCCAGAAATCCTAGAATTCACAGAAGCCATAGCAATAAGAAGGTGTGAACTAGATGAAGCCCTACCCCCTAGCAGTTCACCATTGCCAAGTTCTCCTACATCTACAAGCTCTGTTGACAGTTGGGGAGGTAATACTTCCAACCAGTGGAATAGCAGAGCAGTTTGTTGGTGTAGTAAAGAAGTGTGTGACTGCAGATACAGATCAGATACCTCACCTACTCCACCTAGTGTAGTATTGTGGGCCCCAGGCCATAGTTACCTACCCTCTAGAGGAATATAGAGGGTTCCCTTTGACTCAGAAACAACCTGGCAGAACAAGCAGTTGAGTGGGCTATCAGACTGGCTTCTCAACAAGTTGCTCAACCATCAAGGAGGACAAGACACCAAAACAGATTTGGTGCAAGAAACAGTACCGTTGCATCGCCAGGAAACACCCCAGCAGTTCTAGCAAGAAGCCCTCCAAGCATTAACCAAGCTAACCCACAAGAACCAGTGTTGTAATGCCACCACAGGGGTGTTAAGTACAACATGTACTTCTGAGGTCAACTTTCAGGTAATAGGAAAGAGCAAGTTAATTAAGACTCAGTTCAGGGATTCACAAGAGTTACTTAGGCTCCTGGTGCCTAAGAACTGTAGTGGGGAAGTCCAAGGCTCAAGCGCAATTGGCAAGCGTACAATGAGATTCAAGCCCTAAGGCGAATCAAAGTCGGTTCATGAGACAAGGATGTGGTATTACACAAGAGGTCAAGTCTACCATACAAGCTAGGTAGTACAAGACTTAAATACTAGTACACAATGTTTGCATAAGGCAAACATATGGCACAATCCTAGGATATGGGTCCTAGCAAGCTATCAAAGTGTTACTGAATAAGAAGTACATGTAAATCCCGCGGAATTATGCGTGCATCAGATATCATCCGCGAATTCTAGAAGTTGTAAAATCAGTATCATTATCTCCACATGGTAAGTGCAAGATAGGGGTCAAAAAGCACAGCGCATGGGATCATATAGTAATTACAGCATCAATCAGAAGGTCAAATCATAATGGATGATATAGAGTGTGAATGGAATGATAAGAAAGTCAGATAGGGAAAATTGTAACATTACCCCCCTACTAGACTCGAAGTCACCATGACTTTGACTAGTTGCTGCCAAGATAGTCATAGACATCAGTGTCGATGTTGTTAGTGGGGGTTGGACTACGAGGGATGGGACAAGTGTGGTGTCATAAAAATAGATGGTGACCTTGTTCTCCACACTTTTGACACATCTTGTACATGGGGCAATTGATTTCTTCATGCTTTACATCGAAGCGAAAGCATTTCCCACACCACCTGGGACGCTCCAGAGGTTCTTCATATCAAGGTGCCATGGGGGATACTCGCCAAATCAGGCAAGCTTTAATGCCATGGTTCTTGCTGCCACAATAAGCACAGGCCCATACCTTTTTATGGCGAGGACACTGCGCTATCAGATGATCTTCGGCCTTGCAAATGTAACACTTCTTCATTTGCCTCTTTTGTCCCTCCTGGAGGTGTGGCATTTCACATGGCCCTCCAACTCGTGGCAGCAATGGCATAAGGTCAGGGGTATGACACGGGTGAATGGGTTTTGCTGTGAGCTCGGCATACTTGTCCAAGATCAAAGGGATGGCTTGTGCATATTGAAGCCACTTTCTTACACTCACAAACTCCATGTCCAGGTGAAACTGGTCATAAGTTGCCTCCACTTCCAACTGACAAAGGTCAGTGCAGTGTGTATTAATGGTGTCTCTTCGCATTAAGCACTCCCATAGTTGTGAGACGTCAGTGTGCAGTTGTGGGTCGTGAAGCTCGTTAAGAACTTCATTGAGAATGAGGCTATGTGGATCATGGGGATGGAAAAGGTCAATTTGATTCTTTGTAACCATTTGCAGTAATTGGTCAGAATAGACTGTTTGTAAAAAGACTTGCATGATGTAGCTGTGCTCCCCCTTTCCCATGGTTCCTACACACTCTTGATAATGCTTTCGATAGTAAATATACTTGGCAATTTCCTTTCATCCCTCTTCTCTGATCATGAGGGGAAAGAAAGTAGGCTGTGTGTGGTCATTAGGGAAGAAGGGGATGCCAGGGTACTCGGGATCTGCTTCTTTGTCTGCATCATCTAGCAAGGCTCTTATGGGGTCAGGGGTGGCTTTAATAACTGTGACCAGGGGTGTGAATGTGTGATCTAGTCCTGCAGGGAATGGCTCCTAAGGGACTACTTGAATGGGGACTATTGGGGTTGATTCAAGTGGAGGGGGTGATGTCGCAAGTGCATCAGTAGCAAGCTTTAGCAGTGGTAGAGGAGATGTGGGGCGATGACAGAATATGGCGTGTTTGGCGTCCATGAGAAAGTAGGCAGGCCATCTTCCTGTGATGGGATAGTGAGTTTCTGGAGAATGATTTCAGAAGGGTGATGATGAGGAACAGTAGAAATGATGAGAGTAGTCATTGTTGGGGAGTGTAGCTGGAGTGGTTTCACAATTTGTGGCTTTATATCTTTTGTCCAGCCCTGTCAGCGGTAGGATTTTGCTGATAGAAGTTGGCTATAAGGTCAGTTGAATGTTAAACATTCTCCAGTGGTTCCCATGAGCTATCACTTATCAGAAAGCCCTTCCACTGTACTAGGAATTAAAGTTTGCGCCCTTGGCCATATAACCTTGATTGTAGGATGCGTTCTACTACAAATTCTTCTTCTCCCTCGATAAGGTCAGGTGGCGGTCGCATAAAGTTCTTCCCATGTAGTTCTATCTCCTTATATGATGTAAGGAGGTTGGCATGAAATACAGGGTGAACTTTCCACATTTTGGGTATTTCCAATTTGTATGATATGTCTGATAAGGCTTTCTTGATTTGGAAGGGGCCATGTCATTTTGGTGCTAGTTTTGCGGTTGGATAAAAGGTCTGAAGATTTGTCCCTTCTAGCCATACTAGAGCACCTTCTTGATAGGGAATAAAGTGGGTTTTCCCTTGGCCCGCCATCAGTTGTTGTGCATGTTTGATACAATCTTGCACATGTTGTTGTCTGATGACCATTTCTTCTAGATGTTGATCTACTGATGGAGATGTTGTGGGTTTTGGGGTCCACGTCATTCACAGTTCCCAACCCATAATAAGGGAAAATGGGGAATGCTTTGTGGTTGCATTGGGCCATGAATTATGAGCAAATTGTGCCACTGGTAATGCTTCCGCCCAATTGTCTTATTGATCATTGCTCCAATGGTGAAGGTATTGTTCGAGCCATTGGTTAGTTCGTTCTGACTGCCTGTCTGTCTGGGGGTGATAGGCTGATGAAATGTTTTGGCAAATGCCCAGGGTGGTGCACAATCCCTTCATAAAGGCTGATGTAAATCAGGGGTCTCAGTCCTTGATGAGTTTTTGTGGTATGCCGTAATAAGGGTAGACATGTTAAAGGTATAGTTGCACAACTCCTTCTGCAGATATTGACTTGTTGCAAGGGATAAAAATTGCTGCTTTTGAGCAATCATGATCAGTGATGGTAAGAATGGAGTCATATCCCTTAGATAAAGGTAGCTTCGTGATGAAGTTCATTGAGATGACTTCAAACAGTTCCACATCTGGATTGGTAGATATAGGGAATAGATGTGGTTTTTGTCGATGTGAATTAATTTTGTTGGCTTGACACGTTGCACAACCTTTAACATATTCCTCTATATCCTTCCACATATTGGGCCACCAGTAGTCTCAGCATAAAAGCTCATAGGTGTTAGCTGTGGAGGACTCACTGGCTAGTGAGGCCGTTGGTACTTGGAACATGAAGGAAGATGATGGACAAGGGGGAGGAGGATGAGGTAGATGTGGAGAATTAACAGGAAGGCTTTGAACATAAGCAGAACTGTGAAGAGGTTTATCAATCCAATGGTGGCAGAGGAAAGAAGGCAGGGGAGTGTCATGACTTGTACTAAAATTTTCTATTTTTACTTCTCTTTGTCTCAGTTGACTCACAGTGAGGGTACAGCATTGTTTCATGTGACTCACTTACTATACAGGATTTGTGACTCGTACTGCCTATTGTCTGGGGCAGGTGACTCGGTATGACTTGGACTATTTATTGTTCTGTGATGTCTATTGTTCTAGTGACACTATTGTCCTAGTGACGTCTATTGTAGTTGTGACTCTATTGTTCTCGTTGTGTATAAGTAGAGCCCTGGATGGGGCCTTAAGCCTTAGACTTGACTTCTTGTACCATATGGTATATTGAACATAGTAGTCTTTGAACCCCTCCCCTCAGTCTGATCCACTTAAAGGTCTTCTCTAAAGTCATCTGACTTGTGAGGTGATCTACTTGTCATCAGGAACTCTCTAAGTCCTTGTCGGACTTAGGACTCGTAACTCACACGTGACCAACCTTGGTGTTTTGTCAGCAGGCTAGTGATATTTGCCCAAATCAGGTGAATGTCCCTACCATGATGTAACAGGGAGTTTGCAAGTGATAGTCATAAGTGGACAGTCTGAGGGCTGTCCGTAGTATTAGTCTAGCTTATATACCTGGTTACATGGTCTGTGCGCAGTAGAATACTCTGGAATGTAATGGAAGCTTTATAAATAGTGTCCAATGGCATTAGTCTCTCTTAGGTCTCATGACCTTCTCCACAGTATGTCTTGTAGAAGCCGGTAGAAGCTGGTAGAAGGCTGTAGAAGGTCATAGAACCTTCTACTACTAATAATAGAACCTTGTTTACCCATTAGTAATTTGTTTGGACCTTGTCCACAAATTACAACAAGTCAAATCATCCAAAAACATCAGGTGACAATGAAAATGCGATATTGTGGACGCCTCTACTCATCACTTTTGTGCAAATGGACATGGTGGGGCCATAGGGACCAGGTTTCCTACTATATGGGAGGTGGAACCAAGGGTCCTAGTCGGACAACTTGATAGTACCCTTTCTTTGAGCATGGCAAGTACTATTGATAGTACATTGGTATAACTAAGTCATGAATGCGGCATACTAGTTCATACAGTATCCCCTTTTTAGGGTGGTACTACACCAATAGTACCTTACTAGAGGTTACTGGGTCGTGGGGCTTTGGGATGGCAAGCATGGTACTGTTGTACTAGGGTGTTGGCATGTTTCATTTGGGATGCTGAAAGCCATGAGTTTTCTGAGTTGGGATATCCTTTCCACTTGATCAAGTATTGTATACCCTTCTTATTAGGGCTCAGTCTTGATTGGAGGACCTCTTCTACTTCGTAATGGTCTTCCTCCCTGTGAACAATCTCTGGGGGTGGTTTTATAAAATTGGGTCTGTGCGCGTTGGTTTCTTTGTATGGGGATATAAGCAATATGTGGAATACTGGGTGAATGCACCATGATTTGGGTAATTGGAGTTTACAATTGATTCCCCAAGTGGATAACACCTTGAATGGGCCATGACGTCTGGGTGCCAGTTTGGCCTTTGGGTGTGTAGTGTGGACGTTGGTTCCTTCCAGCCACACTAGGTCTCCCTCTTTTGGTTGAAATATGGGGTTGTCTGGACGGGTGTTCCTCATTACCTCCGCTGCCACCTTTAAGGCTGCTGTGACTTCTAGTCTAATCTGGTCTAGGATTTGTAGGCGTTCTTCTACTGTGGGTATTTTGGTTGCAAAGTTTACTGGCGGTATAAAACCTGGCTTGAATCCATACCATATTTCAAATGGGGATTTTCCTGTGGCACTATGTTGCCTAGTGTTGTGTGCGAATTCCATGAAGGGGATTAGTTCTACCCAATTGTCAGCTTGAAAATTACAAAAGACACAGAGGTACTGCTCCAGTTCTTGGTTGACTCATTCTGTTTCCCCATTTGTTTGGGGGTGGAAGGCTGTGGACATAGTGGATTTTACTCCTAGTGATTTCCAAATTTCCTGCATAACCTTTGATGCAAATTGTGGGCCTCTGTCTGAAATAACCTGTCTGGGTAGGCCTGTTCGTCTCCAGATTTGGTCTATGTATAACTTTGATGTCTCTTCTGCGGTGATGGATTTGGTGCATGGTGCAATGATGGTAGCTTTACTGAGTTGGTCGACTACCACATATAATGAGTTGAAGCCTTGGGAGACTGGGAGGTCTGTAATAAAGTCCATGGTGATGACTCCCCAAATATCGTCAGGAACTTGGTTAGGTTGCAAGGGTACTTGATTCTTTGGCTTGATTTTTATGGATTGGCATATGGCACAACCATCCATATAGTTTTTAACAAATGTCGATATTCCTGGCCACCAAAAGTCTCTAGAGACTAATTCATAGGTTTTTCATCATCCTGGGTGGCCTGTGGCAATATGATTATGATATTGTTTTACGATATCCCTTCGTAATTGTTCATTTCTGGGCACATAAACCTGGCCTTTATAAAGGATGATCCCATCCTCTAGGTTCCAATCTTCTAAGCCTTTTGTAAGGGCTCGTGGGCCATTCTTTAATATAGAATCTAATGCTTGGCTGACTTCCTTGTCAAAGTCTTGGGTTGACTTGATACGTTGGCGGAGTGTGGTATCTCCTAATACTGTGATTGCTGTGGGACAAACTGCATATATTGCAAAATATTTATTATCCAGCAATACCCATTCACTATCTTTGATAGTTATCCCCTTTTTAAGGTCTGGACACCTGAACAAAGCATCTGACTTATTCTGGGTGCCCAGTTTGTGGACAATGGTGAACTTGAAGTGGGACAAATATAAGGACCAGTGGGCTTGACAGTGAGTGAGCTTTTGCTTTGTAGCGAAATATATGAGGTTATTGTGGTCCGACCAGATCTCTAGACTGTCAGTGCAACCCTCCAGGTAGTGGCGAAATGTTTCGAGGGTGCGTACAATTGCCAGTAACTCCTTGTCATGGATTTCATAATTAAGTTCTGCAGGTTGTAAAGCCTTGGAATGATAGGCAATAGGGTGCCAGTGGTCCAATGCATTGGGTTGTTCAAGGATCGCCCCTGTTGCAAAATCACTAGCATCTGTGATAAGGTAAAAGGGTTTATTTTGGTCTGGAAGTGCTAAGACAGGCGCTGTCGTGAACATAGTAATGAGGGATTGGAAGGCAGATTGCATGGTACTATCCCAGACAAAGGGTTTATCCTTCTTGGTTAGGTCGAATAAAGGGCAGGCCGTCAGTGAGAAATCTTTGATAAAGTGGCGATAAAAGTTGCAGAAGCCCAGGAAAGCCTGGACATGTTTAATGGTTCTCGGAATAGGCCAATTTGTAATTGCCTTGACCTTGGTTGGGTCCAAAGCCACTTGGCCTTCAGAGATGATTAGGCCCAAGTATTCAATAGAAGTCTGTGCAAAAGAACATTTCTTAGGCTTTAGGAACAAGTCATACTTGACTAGTCTTGAAAGAACTGTGTCAGTGAGCTTCGTGACGAGGGCCATGTTGTCAGCAAATATTAGGATGTCGTCCAGGTAGACCACTACTTGTCCCTGGTCTATTAGGTCTTCAAAGATCATATTCATGAATGTCTGAAAGGTAGCAGGTGCATTACAGAGGCCAAAAGTCATTACAGTTGGTTCAAAAAGGCCTAGTGGGGTTTTGAAGGTGGCTTTATATTCATCCCCTTCCTGGATACAGATGTTATTATACCCCCATCTTATATCTAGTTTGGTGAAATAACGGGCCCCACGTAACTTGTCTATAAGTTCTGGAATAAGGGGCAGAGGTGCTGCATTCTTAATTGTGATATCATTCAGGCGGCGGTAATCTTGAACAGGGCGTAGTTTTCCATCCTTCTTGTCTACAAAGAAGAAGGAACTTGCCATAGGTGATTTGGAGGGTCTGATATATCCTTGTGTCAAATGATCTATGATGTAGGTTTTCAGAGCTAACTGCTCTCCTAGGGTTAGATGGTAGATTGAACCATTCTTCATTGAGGATGCAGGCTTTAGATCAATGGCATGGTCCCAGGGCTGGTGTTGTGGTAATTGAGATGAGGCTTCCTCACTAAAGACCTGGGCATACTTTAGGAATTGTGCTGGGATGTGTTCTAGAGGGTTCTTTGTTGTGATCTTGGTGGCAATGGCTGTACTTGTGGTGGTTTCAGCTCGTATTGCTAGGTGGTCATACTTGGTGAAACTATGGTGGTAAAGGAATGGTTCTATGGCTTCTTGGTTAAATGTACCGGGTTCTTGGAAATCATTTATGGGTGTAGGCAATATCATGTTGATAGTGGTTGATTGTGTCTGCACATGCTTTGATGTAATTGTCAATGGGATGGTTGTTAATGTACATGTAACAGGGCATCTTGTGAAAGAGATACGTGGGAGTGCCCAATCTACTTCTGGGTTATGAGCTAGGAGCCAGTCTGTTCCTAGTATAATGTTGTGGTCCTCCAATGTGGTGACATATAGCTTGGCTGTTTCTTTATGATGGTCTTGATCTACTTGTATTTGTAAACATTGTATGGTTGTAAAATGAATGGAACCACATTTGTTAAGCATTCCATCCACATTCTTGACTGGTAATGGTGTGATTAAGGACCGTAATGTGAGCTTATGTCTTTTGGCAAAGTCATGGTCGAGAATAATTCCTTCTGCACCACTATTGAGTAGTGCGCGTGCACTGATTTTGTGGCTGGATTTCTTCCCTATTATCCCTATTAGAGACACTTGCAATGTGATAGAAGGTGATCGTCTATTTCTTATAGTGTCACCAGGTACAGGATTGGAGTCTAGTGTCTCTAATAAAGAAAACTCATGTATCGTAGCAAATTATGATGTCCTTACTAACAGTGCAACAGTAGGACATGTTAAAAATCCTCATTAGTGAGGGAAGGAATAGGGTGGTGTGGGTAATTAATTGACATAGAGGCTACTTGAGCTGGGTGGTCCTCTGGCTTATCTTCCATGGTTTCATCCAGGGTGGTTGTGGCTTGTGCTTTGAAGTCTGACTGTGGGCACTGAGATCCTTGGCATTGATTTCCTTGTTGTTTCTTTGTTCGACAGTCCTTGGCTATGTGGTTTGGCTTGCCACAATAGAAACAGAGTTTTTCTCAGAATCATTTGTCCTTTTCTTCTTTGGAGAGTTTTCCTCCAAACTGAGGACCAATGGGTAGGGTGGCATTTATCTGGGTGTCTTCCTCTTCAACAGTAATGGCTCTATTCCTAGTGCCTTGCCTGTTTATCTGTGTGAAGCTTGGAACATTGTAGAGGCACCAGACTCGGTCAAAGTCCCATGCTTTTTCCACCAAGAGGTCTAATGTTGTTGGTTGTGGTGAAAGGCCTGTTATTTTGTCGTGTAGGGCCCAAGGGATGGCTCATTGGAAGGCAAACATCTTAGTTTCATCATTTGCCTCAGATCGGGATGCATGTGTAGACCACTCTTGATACCATTCATTGAAAGGTCTATTCCCCATTCTGAGGGTGTACATGGCATTTGTGGCTTCAAGTTTAGTGTGTTCTAGGATAAAGTGTTTCTTGAAGGCGTTACGGAAATCATTCCAGGTTCCAAAGTTTATAGGGGTAATGGCTAAAGCTGTCTTTTGCCTATCTTGCGCCCATTCCCCAGCTGGTGTTCCTAGTTTGAAATGGGTTAATGCAGTGGAGACTTTTCTTCCTTCATTGGTGTATGTTGCCTCATTTAAGTAA
This sequence comes from Lactarius psammicola, assembly GCA_025769895.1. Lineage (NCBI taxonomy): Eukaryota > Fungi > Basidiomycota > Agaricomycetes > Russulales > Russulaceae > Lactarius > Lactarius psammicola. The sequence goes on from WTXK01000324.1 coordinate 14,630, forward strand.
TAGTAATTGGCAAGGTTGTTCCAGAATGACTTGGCTTTGTCTGCTTTACCATTAAAGGGTTCAGGGGGTACTCCAAGGAGTTTGGATGGTGCTGGGTGTGATGACTTACTCTCAGTAAGTCAAGACAAACTTGAAACACTTAGGGAGACGACGGGTAAGAGGGGTGAAGAAGAGGACAAGGTGGAGAAAGACAAGGAAGGCTTTGAACACAAGCAAGAGGGCAAGGAGGCGGAGCAAACCAATGGTGGAGAGCTGCGCAGAAGACTGGGAGGCTTGCAAGTGGGAGTTCACAAGTGGACAGTCTGAGGGACTGTCCGTTGTATTGCTCTAGCTTATATACCTAGCTACATGGTGTTTACATAATGGAATACTCTGGAAGCTCATGGAAGCTCTATAAATACTATCCAATGGCAATAGTCTCTCTGAGAATACTCTGGAAGCTCGTGGAAGCTCTATAAATACTATCCAATGGCGATAGTCTCTCTGAGACCTGGTGACCTTTTCCGCAGTTCTTCTGTGGAAACTGGTAGAAGTCCATAGAAGGTGGTAGAACCTTCTACAAGGAACTGGTCACGTGACAGATCACATGACCCTTGGAGTATGATTTCAAACTCCAAACTCGGATTTCCTAATTAGGAAGTTGATTACATAATACCGGACTGGACCGGACCAGCCTTAACTCTTGAGTTATAACCTAAGGTTGATGGTTCATGACACTGGGTTTGCCATCGTAGCAGATGCACCAGGGGTTGATGGTGTACTAGGGGATGAAGGGGTACTTGGTGGCAACTGTGATGGGACTTCAAGGGTTAGTTGTTGAGAGCTGGATGCTTTGGGTTGAGATGGTGGCTGTGGGCCAGTGGCTGGTGTGGGATAAGGCTGTTGCACAGGGGTCCCTGGTGTCTGTGCTCCTGACTGTGGGGTATGTGGTCTGGATGCTTGTGCAAGTAGGGCTGTGAGAGTTTGTGTAGCACTGTCTAATAATTGGGAGACTTCTTCTTCGTCAGGTTCTGAGTTGTGATTACTTGATGATCCTTCTTTGCCTTGTGGACTACCAAACTCGCTTTGGAAGATGACTTTTTGGTGGTTCTTGTAATACCAGCTGTTCTTGTCTTCTGACCAGGCAACGTCTTTATTGTGGTATTGGCTGGTTAAATTGTGGAAGTCGATATTATTGATATGGGTGTATGTGGAGACTCACTCTCAGTGAGTCAGTGATGCTTGGGACACTTAAAATGACGTCAGATGAGGGACGAAAAAGATGACAAGATAGAGGGCAGAGAGGAGGGCTTTAAACACAAGTAAGGGGGCAATGAGGCAGAGCAAATCAATGGTGATGAGCAGTGCAAGACAACTATGGTCTAACAAGTGAGGGTTTCACAAGTGGACAGTCTGAAGGCTGTCCGTTGTATTTAGCCTTGCTTATATACCTGGCTACATGGTGTTTATGTAATGGAATACTCTGGAAGCTGGTGGAAGCTTTATAAATACTAGCCAATAGCAATAGTTTCTCTTAGACCTCATTACCTTTTTCTGCAGTTCTTCTGTGAAAACTGGTAGAAGTCTGTGGAAGTCTGTGGAAGGTTATAGAACCTTCTAGATGAGACTGGTCACGTGACAGATCATGTGACCCTGGGAGTATGAATTCAAACTCCGAACCCGGATTTCCTAATTAGGAACTTGATTACATAATACCAGACCAGACCGGACCAGCCTGAACGCTTGAGTCATAACCTAAGCTTGACGGTTCATGACAGTGTATCCAGGACATGCTTCTTCGTAGTTGTTGTCTTCTAGTTCTCTATCTAGTTGGAGAATGAACCAGGGAAAACTTCCCATGTTACTGGTAAGGTGATGGGGGCCCCAAGTTCCATGGTAGGAGTTGTTGAGAAGAGAAACATATTTGTCAGTGAAGTAGGCTGGTACCTGAAGTTCTTCTTCTTCAGTTAACTCTCTGCTAGATGGGAGGACTACATTAGTCATTCACTAGTTGTTGGTTAGTTGGGCTACGGTCCACCCATCTGAGTTCCAATTGTAGGTAATTCTATAAGCTGGTCGCAGAATTGCTCCATCGGGTGTGTTGGGTCTTAGTTGGCAGTGAATCCAGTGATATTCCTTGAATACTCCAAAGTGGCCTACAGTGGTTCAACTTCGCCACAGTAGGTTTTAAAAGCTCAATGGGCTAGAAGATATTTCTCGCATGCGAGAAAGGGGTTGATCTAGGACTATGGTGGTTCTGCTGGCTTGATATTGGAGTCTACAGTGCTCCTTGAACTGTTGTAACTCTCTAGGGGTTCTAGTAGGGATGTTTTCTGAAATATAAATGTTTTCCGGAAAATGACAGTGTAGTTGGGGTTGGGTTGCTTGATATTGGGCCTCCTCACTGCTAGTAGAAGGTTGTCTGTGTGCTCTTTGAGTGACTGGTCTGATTATGATGTATATTGGTTATCTTTGATCTGTTTGGATAGTGGGGTAGACTGGTTCATGTGGGTTTGCTTGGTTTATAGATGGGATTACTGGGGTGTTCCCACTTGAGTTAATAGGGGAATTTCTTGGCTCAAGTCTATTACGACGCCGTTGCCTTCTGTTAGAATGCTGGGATGCCAGTCTGACAGCCCACTCAATTACTTGTTCAGCCAGTTGGGAACTATCTTCTAATTTCTATTGGGTAGGTAGGTCTGTCTGGGTACCCACAATACTACACTAGGTGGAGTAGGTGGGGTGTCAGGCCTAAAGCCACTGTTACGCTCACACGGGCGATCGTGCAACGTGCAACTAAGTCAGTCTTGATGGGAGTCGATAGTCCGATCAAGGACTAAGTTCGGTGATACTACTTGGAGCCGGGCTCAACAAGAGTGAAAGGAAGTGACTCGAAGGTCCTTCTGAATAACAGAGGCGAGGCAAAAGACGAAGGCCCGCACGTTCAACTAAAGGTATCCTCAGAAAGGAATCCCTCTAGAGTCTGTGAGACTGAAGTATGATGTGATTCAAGAAGAAGTCAAGTCTACTGTACAAGCTAAGTAGAGAGTGACTTATATACTAGTACAGCACCAAAGAGTCATAAACAGATGGTGCGATCCTAGGATCCGGGTCCTAGGAATGAGTCATTGTATAGTAGCATGTGATAATAGGAAAAGAACGCCTTAGAAGGCCATAGAACAAGCATCAGTCAGCGAGAAGTCATACGAGTAATCGGTATGAGGTAAGTCCGGCACTTGTGCGTATATGGATAGAAATGAGTCAAAGTAAAAGTGTAAGTAAAAGAAAGTGTCCGGAATCGTAACAGCCACAGTCGCAAACTTCCTTGTTACACCAACAAGTGGCTCTGGTTTCCCACTGACTAGTGGTACTATTGTTCCAACCTTCATTAGAGCTTAATTATGTGGTGGATGGTGGTTGGCTGCTTGGAGGGAGTGCTTCTAATTCATGTGCTCTAAGGGCTATTGCTTGTGCGAATTCTAGAATTTCTGGGTCATTGGGTTGATGTTACGATGCAGAGACCGGCTTCCAGGTAGCTCGTATCCCCAGACCGGTGACAGGTGATAGTGGTATGTGACTCATATGATAATGGTCCAGAAAAACCCAGTATTGTATGATAACAACAAGACCCATGATTGATGTATGATATCTATGACTTGGACGGACTCTTACGATAACCATACTATACATGACTGGTTACTTACCTTTTAAGAGGTGCTTTAAAGCCCTCGCGTATATGTATATAAGGTTAGCCAAGCTGAACCATGGTCCACAGCTTGGTCTTCTTGAATCTATCCTGTCTTCACTCTTCTTCTCTCTCTTCATCAGTCTGAGTCTTGTGCTCCTCTTGATAGGAGTCTGCTTCATCATCATCATCTTCGAGTCAGCATTGTCCCTCATCTAAAGGGCTTGTTGTTATACTCTCATGATCATGTGCCACAAGGGCTGTCATATCGCTAAGTCATTCAACAGTAGTGTTGCCAAACCCCTGTTCAAGTCAAGCCACATGCCAATAGACATGTAACAGTTGGTCTGGTGGGAGATGATAAATCCTTGGGTTTATTAGGCTTATATCGGGGTTTTCCAGAGAAATGGTCCATGCTGGTTGAGCCCACTTGTAGGTGAATTCTCATCCATCGGTGATGACAATTTGAGCTGGTTGTGAGTTGGTTACAAGGCACAATTCTTGAAATGATATTTGAATTTCTGTATAGTTCAGGTGGAACCTTTCTAAGACCCAGATTCTTTCTTCACTTGTAATTCAGTTTCTTAATTCGTCTTGCTTTACAAATATTTCTATGAACCAAAGGCAGTCATCATTAGCCCACAAGAGGAGGGTTTTGGTCAGTGTGTTAGTTGTAGTGGTGCTACCCACTAGATGCCAATAAAGGAGTTGTTCTTAACTAGCTTTTACTATGTTGTCTAAGTCATTTGTGGTGAGATCCGCAAACCTTGTAGCAGATATGGCTTGTCTGAAGGGGAGTAGATCTCCTAATTTGTGTAGAGTGTTGGCAGAGTTAATCCAACAATCTATTCTATTGTCTCTTGATGTGTCGAAGTATGAGGTGGGAGGAAACAAAGTTTCCAACTGTTGTGGTCTATGTGATTTAAATAAGGCGTGTGCATGTCTTATATGTTGCTCTTCAGTAGTTCAGGCTGGATACAAAAACTGTCATGGACGCATATTATTTTCCCTATTTTTCTGTATTTTTACGGATTTATTTGGGCAAGATATAAGCAGCCAAAGTACTTAAGTTCCTTATCATTAGATATGATAAGATGGTTAGTCACATGATGCCAACATGTGCAACTTTGGGTCACATGATCGTGGGATACATCATGTTATTTGACTGTGTGACAGTCTTGCCATTCTGGGATTTCTATTGTTATAGATAACAATAGTGCATATGCTTGTTCTGATTGGTTAGAACCCTGTAGAATACAATGGAATGCTTACTATAGTAGTATTACGCGTTGTATTAGGATTTACTCAGCAGATAAGGAGGCCGTGTCATCATATAGTCATAGCCACTTAGTATGCATTAGTTAGCACAATAGATAAGGGCTAATAATAGAATCGACACATCAGCGCTGTAGTTATGTAGCATTACTCAGGTAGTTAGTAATCGACTAAGCGCAGTAGTATATAAAACTTGCTGTAGCCTTCTGAGTAGAACCAACTTGTCCTCTTGGTTTCTACTCAGGTGCGCAATCCTTCATTGTATTCTTTACTCTTTACTCCAATCTAACTTGTCCTCTTGGTTTCTACTCAGCCTGTCACTGCGTGAACTTAGCCTTTGACCTTGAATAAAGGTCTCTAAGTTGTGCTTACTCTCCGTGTCGTCTACAGGTTCAGCATGTGATTTATCTCCGTGCTAGGCTTGTGTATCCAACCTCAGCTTGTTCTTTATTTCAACCCTTTTGTCTTTCAAGTTGTAGCCAATTGGACTCTGCTACAAAAACACTACCCCTTTATTGGTTTGACTACCCGCTAGCCTACTACTAGTACTTACTATGTCGGTAAGTTTATAGTAGGGTTGGGTCTGGGTATTTGGTTAGGTAGTCAATACGGTCAGCCAGAATACGGGGGTTGAAACAATATGCAAGTAAGTGGGGGCTGGTTTTAATTGCATCTTCACAATGGAGTCCCTGTTCAATAGCAAACACCTGGTTCTCGTGAAAGGTCAGATACCCATACATGGTAACAACCCTTCCATCCAAGAAGTTGTGAATTTCTAGCACAACTATGCAGTAGGTGTAGGCCTGCTTAATGGTGTAGGACAAGGGTCTAAAAGCTCTTCGGAGGCCTTTCCTAAAACTGTACTTGATAGAACCTAATGGAAGGGACACGTTAGGATTTTCTAAGACTGCTTGTGAGCACACATAGATAGGCTGGATGCCAAGGGCCTCACAAAGGGCTTGGTGCGGATGGAGGGGATATATGGTCTGACAGTGAGGGGCCTTGTAATGGAAGGCACACACTCCAGGGAAGATAGGCGGGGTGTCACAAAGCTGTTGAATAGTACAGACATGGAAGATTGAGTCTTGATAGAATTCTTCTATTGGCCATCACTCTTCTCCCCTTTCTGTGAATACCGCAATAAACTGGTGTGGGTGTTGACCAGTACAGTTCAGGCAGGCGGGTGGACGGTTTACTGGGATTGCAGGAGGGATATTCTCCTGGTTATTGACTGGGCACGGAACTTGAGAAGGTATGGGTGATTGTCCTTCTGCTACCCTATGATAGTTAATGTGGGAGTCCAGAGTGAGGGGTCGGATATCTAGGTCTGGTGTACCAGGATGTACTGGTACAGACTGTGGTCGAGGGGGTGGAGTAACCAGTCGTACTGACTGGTCTGGAAGGAATGTGGGTGAAACAAGAGGGAACTGAAAGGCTGGGCTTGGTGATGGGTATTGAAGCTCCGGGGATAGTTCCCAAAGGCTAGTGAGGGGAGAAGGTAGCTCCTCCTTGACTTCTGAGTATTCTAGTGGCAGGGATAGGGGAATGAGTTGATCAAGAGGTCGTGCTTGAGGGGAATAGTCTGTGTAATAGGACTGCGAATCCTCGTCCCAGTTTCCAAACTCTTCAGTAGAGTAAGGCACTAGGTAATGTCCAAGGTCAGATAGAGAGAGAGACTGTCCAAGTGTGGAGGACTCACTGGCTAGTGAGGCTGTTGGTACTTGGAACTAGTGTTGCTGAGGCTCAAGCCGACATAAGCCGATTTTTTTGGGATCTCAGGGAATAAAATAGCTAAAACTCTGAAAATATTTGGGGAGGTAGATCCCCTCAAAAGCCAAGGGGTCCTCTGCCAACTCCAAGTGATCCGATCAATTGTTCCTGAGTTATTTGACCGGCTACAAAAAGGTGTAGCCAAGCTGATTTTGTAGCCGGTCAAATAACTCAGGAACAATTGATCGGATCACTTGGAGTTGGCAGAGGACCCCTTGGCTTTTGAGGGGATCTACCTCCCCAAATATTTTCAGAGTTTTAGCTATTTTATTCCCTGAGATCCCAAAAAAATCGGCTTATGTCGGCTTGAGCCTCAGCAACACTACTTGGAACACGAAGGAAGATGATGGACAAGGGGGAGGAGGATGAGGTAGATGTGGAGAATTAACAGGAAGGCTTTGAACATGAGCAGAACTGCGAAGAGGTTTATCAATCCAATGGTGGCAGAGGAAAGAAGGCAGGGGAGTTTGCAAGTGATAGTCACAAGTGGACAGTCTGAGGGCTGTCTGTAGTATTAGTCTAGCTTATATACCTGGTTACATGGTCTGTGTGCAGTAGAATACTCTGGAATGTAATGGAAGCTTTATAAATAATGTCCAATGGCATTAGTCTCTCTTAGGTCTCGTGACCTTCTCCACAGTATGTCTTGTAGAAGCTGGTAGAAGCTGGTAGAAGGCTGTAGAAGGTCGTAGAACCTTCTACTACTAATAATAGAACCTTGTTTACCCATTAGTAATTTGTTTGGACCTTGTCCACAAATTACAACAAGTCAAATCATCCAAAAACATCAGGCGACAATGAAAATGCAATATTGTGAATGCCTCTACTCATTACTTTTGTGCAAACGGACATGGTGGGGCCATAGGGACCAGGTTTCCTACTATATGGGAGGTGGAACCAAGGGTCCTAGTCGGACAACTTTGATAGTACCCTTTCTTTGAGCGTGGCAAGTACTATTGATAGTATGTTGGTATAACTAAGTCATGAATGTGGCATACTAGTTCATGACATTAGCAATTCCTGGATGTCCCATGCTTGGAGTGTCGTGAAAAAAGGTGATTACCCCCCGCTTAAGATTGTTGTCCCTGACAATGACAAGGGCATCTCCTTTCCACCATAAACCATTTAACTTCTTCAAGTTATATGGTTCAACCCATCATAAGACTTCCTTTTTATCGAGGTTTTGTGATATTTGGGTCCAAATATCCATATCATGCATGGATACTTCTGTTGCATGTGCAAATCATTCTGTGGGAAGAACAATGACATTATTATTGTCTTCCTCCCCTTTCCCATAGTCTGTTCTTTGGGATAGGGCATCTGTGAGACTGTTGCGGCTTCCTGGAATGTGCTTCAAAATAAAGTCATATTCTGATAATTCCAGGAATTCATGTGCCACTCGATGACTAATTTTTCTAGGCTCCTTCCAATATTGGGGGTTGGCGTGATTGGTGTGTATGATGACTTTGTGAGGGGATCCCACCAGGTACATTCTCCAAGCTCATAATGCCTTCACTATTGCAAGAAGTTCTTGGTTATAAATGTTGTAGTTATGCTCTGCTTGGTTAAGCGACTCCAAGTGGAATGCAACTGGATGTAGTTTGTTGTCTGAACTGAGCTGGTTTAGTACTGCTCCAATTGCTATGTTTGACGTGTCTACTTCTAGCTTGAATGGTTTTGACAAATCAGGGAAAAGGAGTACTGGTTCTTTGCCAATACAAGATTTAATAGTATCGAATGTGTCTTGTTGTTCTTGTCCCCATTGCCATGTGACTTCCTTTTTTGTAAGGTCGTGGAGCGGCCATGCTTTCATGGAGAAGCCTTGGATAAATCACCTATAGAAGTTACAGAATCCCAAGAAGGCCTGTACTTCTTTAAGGATCTTTGGTGATTGCCATTCCTGGATTCCACAAACTTTAACCAGGTCCATCTGAATGGTCCCATGTCCGATGATAAGTCCAAGATACTCCACTTGGCGTACTTCAAATACACATTTCTCTGGTTTGACGTAGAGGACTTGTTCTACACAAATTCACAATACTTCATGTACCACCGTTCAATGATGTTGGAGGTTGTCTGCAGTTGTGATTAGAATATCGTTCATATAGACAATTACTTCTCTGGTAAGGATGAGAGTCCAGAATAAATTGTCCATCATTGCTTGAAACATTGATGGCGAATTCATAAGTCCAAAGTACATTATCAAGGGCTTAAAGAGTCCTTGGTTAGTCTTGAATGCTGCCTTCCATTCATTGCCCTCTTTGATATAAACATTGTTGTACCCCCATCAAATGTCTAGTTTCAAATATAGACAAGCTCCCCTTATTCGGTCCACGAGCTCTGGAATTAAGGGGAGAGGATATTGATTTTGTACGGTGATATCATTAAGTCATCAATAATCCTGAACTGGTCTTAACTTCCCATCCTTTTTTTTGATGAAAAAGAAGGAAGAAGCATAGGGTGACTTTGACTGCCATATATATCCTTTTTCTAATTGTTCTGCAAGGAATACAGTGAGTGCTCCTTCTTCACTCTGCATTAACAGGTAGACCTTGCAGTCTAACATAGGGGGTGCATTGGGCAACAGGTCAATGGCATGGTCCCACGATCGCACAGGAGGGAAACGATACGACACTTCCCTGAAAAATACTTTGGCATGTTGTCGGTATTCCTCAGGCACCATTTCTTCAAAGGTGTGCTGCAGTTTTTTCACTGCTTCTTGTTGCGCCAATTCCGATGCCATCATGGTTTTTCGTAGTAAAGCAATATGGGGTTCTTGTTCATCGTCCATCAACTGTTCCCATGCCTTCTTGTCAAGTTCATACGTCTCCAATGCCCAGATAGAGGCTTTCATGGGTGTGGCTTTGTCTGACAGGTGCAGGCTAGTGATGACAACTGGCTGCCACTCCTCGTCAAGTATGGCATCCCCCCATCTAATCTTGGGTTCAAACACTGTAAACCATGGGTATCCCAAGATTACTTTGTCTCTTCCTAGATTTGTTACTAGGAAACAAAGTGTTTTTTCTTCTTTTCCAGTTCGTACTATGAGATCAGTGTATTGTGTGATGGTGCCGTCTTGATTATGGGTTCCATTCACATTCCATATCCAGATAGGGTTGGTAGCAGTTTGTGTGGAAATTTGAAGTCATTTAAGTAGTGTTGAATAAATAAAATTGTCTGTTGCTCCTGAGTCTATCAGAACTTGTTGTTCAGCTGTTGCGTGTGCAGATTTGAATAATACTGGGATTCTCATAGATCAATATCTGCTATGGTACATGTTAAGATTGAGTGCTCTAGCCCAGGCTGCCAGGTTCAAGCATCGAGAAAATCCTCTTTTCTGAATAATTTTTCCACCATTAAATCACATACTTTCTGGCTCTGCGCTTTCATCACTGTGATCTGAGCATCTGCCTGTTCTTCAACCAAAAGTACGCAATTAGATTGTATGGTGACAGAAGAGATGGCAGGAGTTGGTACACTTGGAGCTGTGGAGGTAGATGGGGTGGTCATGGATAAAGCTGCGCACATGCCTTTTTGTGGACAGTTATGCACAATGTGCCCCTTTTCATGGCATCTAAAACACTTGCCATCCTTCTGAAGCTGGAGCTTGTCAGTGTCTGTGATGGTGATGTGGGCTCGAGCACGCCTGACATCCATGGCATTAGGGTCTTGGGTTTTGTTGAGGGCCTGTACCCACTGCTCTTGCAAGTGGGTTACTCTTTTTCTTGGCTTTCCTCCTTTCCCAAGTCGCTCCTTGAGGACAAGGTACTTGGCTTGTTGGAGTCTTGCTGCATCCTTTCACTGTTCCCAATTAATAGGATGTTGAAAACGAATGGCGTTAATTACTAATGCATTTGGCAGTCCATCTTGGGACATGTCAAGTGTAATAGGGTCATCAAGGTTATACCCAGCTTTGCCAGCAAGATTCTGGAATTGCACAATGTATGAGTTGATATCTTCCCCTTTCATGGTAAGGTTTGGAAGTGCTTTGCATGCTTTAGTTTGTTCCTGTTATGATCCGGACGCTTCAGTCCTTTCACATGTATGTATCCACTTACCTTTGTTTCGGTTTTGTTATCTCTGTTACCCCATTGGTGTGTCCCCCTTGTTCCATATGTGGTTTACTCCATATTATCTTGTGCTTCGGATAAGAAAACCTCAGATAACAACATTTACATATGTCTGTCCTTGTGTGTTCGTCTTTGTCACTCGAGCACTATATATACTTGTACTTTACACTATAGGAAGCCAGACTTGGCTTCGTTTGCAATCTAGCAACCTTGCCTTCGTATCTTTGGTGTGAACAGTTCTTCTCTCATCTTGTGAACCACCTCTCTCGACTCTAATCGAGTCAAATCCTCCTTCGAAGTCTTTGCAGTTGTACTATAACAACGCCACACCTGATTGACTTAGTTCGCCACCAAGATTAGGCGTAGAGAAGTGTCCTACACTTCGGACTAGGTGTCCTGTCACTAAGTCAGTTGTGCACACTGTGCATAACATCTATTAGACACTACTAGAGTCGTAGCATCATAGACAATAGACGTCTTTGCTCATCTATTAGTGTGTGTCTTCACAGACACTCTGAACCCTTGAATCACTCCTTGCACAACGCCCCTGCTAGGGCGTAACAGTTCCGCAGTGTTGGTGTAAGCCTGGATAAAGTGAGTGTGGATAGTATCCCACAAATTATTTTTGTTGTGAAGCACTCCATGGTTGATCTGGTCTTTCAGCCATTGTCCTTGTTCATCAACCCAGTCGTCTACCAACGGTCCTCTGATATAGGACAAGAACATTATAGCTCATTGGTAAGGAATAGCCAACTGATCTACATTGGGGTTCATTCCCCTGTACAATGTGAAGGCTCTAAGGAACAGTTTACTTTGTTCCCTATTGCCATCAAATTGTGGGGGTGGGTTCCCTCCCAATCATCCTTGTCCTCCCAGTGTGGGCACTATTAGGGTGGCACCACTGGCACCACCACCACCACCACCACCGCCAGGTGGTCCTCCTCCTGGCAGGGGTGCGCCTCCTCCTCCACCAGGTGGTGGAGCACCTCCTCCTCCGCTGGGTGGTGGAGCACCTCCTCCTCCACCAGGTGGTGGAGCACCTCCTCCTCCGCCGGGTGGTGGTGCGCTTCCTCCTTCACTCAGGGCAAGAGCTGTTCCTGCCAAGGCTTGTGGTTGAGACATGGTTAGAGAATAGCTGGGAAATGCGGAAGATGGTAATGTGGTTGTAGGGATTGATACACTGGGAGTGGTTGGGGTGTCAGGTATGTCAACGTCAATACCAGACAGGTTCGATTTTTTCAGTGGTCCTACGTTGAGTTCCAATGGTACAGGTTTGATAGTATACCACCGTCCTTCTGTAGTGGAATAGTCGATGAAACACCAAAGGCATTTGTCTTCAAGGTAATGAATGGGTTTGTAAGTTTTATCCTTTGAATTGAAGATGAAATATCCTTCAATTCCATCTCTTTCTGCCCAGACCACCACTCCTTTGATGCGTTCAGAAAGTTTGTCAGTAGTGAGATGGTCAATATATTTGGGCTGGAAACGGGCTTGGCTTCGGCTAATTGCTGCCACTGTGAGAGACTTGACCTAATGTAACGCCACCACAGGGGCATTAAGTATGACATGTACTTCTGAGGTCAACTTCCAGGTAATGGGAAAGAGCGAGTTGATTAAGACTCAGTTCAGGGATTCACAAGAGTTACTTAGGCTCCTGGTGCCTAAGAACTGTAGCGGGGAAGTCCAAGGCTCAACCACAATTGGCGAGCATACAACGAGATTCAAGCCCTAAGGTGAATCGAAGTCAGTTTGTGAGACAAGGATGTGGTATTACACAAGAGGTCAAGTCTACCGTACAAGCTAGGTAGTACAAGACTTAAATACTAGTACACAATGTTTGTGTAAGGCAAACATATGGCCCAATCCTAGGATACGGGTCCTAATAAGCTATCAAAGTGTTACTGAATAAGAAGTACACATAAATCCCACGGGACCACACATGCACCAGATATTGTCCACAGATTCTAGAAGTTGTAAAATTAGTATCGTTATCTCCACATGGTGGGTGCAAGATAGGGGTCAAGAAGCACAGCACATGGGATCATATAGTAATCACAGCATCAATCAGAAGGTCAAATCAGAACGGATGATATAGAGTGTGAACGGAATGATAAGAAAGTCAGATAGGGAAAATCATAACAAGTGTACCCTAGTATTCAATCAGCTCACAGACAACCAGTGTACCCCCTTATTCAACCTGTGGTTCGAGCACCAAGACAGCCCTCTACAAGTAGTGAAGAGGCCCAGTACCAGGCCACCCAGCCAGTTCTCCACTGTCACTTCCCAGAAGCTATCTACATATCAGAGCACATTCCCACCAGATCTCCAAGAGAATTGAAGAGGTTCCAAGACCACTGTAGACTTCAGTACAATGCAAATAGGGCAACCCTAGTCCTTGAACAACCCTTAGCATGTGCACAAGAAATCACTTCAAGCACCCTAAACTTCCAGAACCTTTTGTGGAAAAGCAAGACCACAGTCAGCCACTTTGGTATATTTGAAGAATACCATTGGATTTGTTGGCAACTTAGGCCCAATGCTGCAGACCATGCCATCTTACAGCCAGCTTATCAAGTCTTTTACCAGTGGGACTCTGACAGTTGGACTGTCTCTAGACTCCAAAGGAACCAGTGAATGAGCAGAAGGCTCACAGTAACAAACAGAAACCTCACAAACACAGAAGCGGCAAACATCCCCTATTACTTCACAGACCCACATTTTTCCTACAAAGACAACCTATATTACACGTATTGGGAAGCATATGCAGTCATCAGCACAGACAGAAGATTTCCATGGTACATTGAAGAACTAGGAAGAAACCTAGACTGACCAGACTATAGAAACACCTATCCAGGGTTTCACAAGGTTGAAGACCTTAATTACCTCACCCTTACAGGGAAATACCAGAACAATGACATTGCTTGGTCATTTAACAAGAGCGGCTGGTATTACAAAAACAATAGGGAAGTAAACTTCAAAGATGACAAAGAAAGTCAACCAAGGACACCACAGCCAGAAGAATCAAGCAACCCTCAGGAAAAAGGGCCTAGTAATACTCAACAGGAAGAACCAAGTTCTCCATTAACACCTCAGGAAGAGGTGCAGTCTACCCATCCTTCAGTTGAAGAATCAAGTTCTAGTTCAGATTCAGACCAAGCAGAAGTATCCCAAATCTTAGAAAGCGCAACCAAGACAGTTACCTCTTTAATAGCATGGGTATCAAGACCACATACACCACAGTCCCAGTCACCCCTAGTTTTTCCAGGAGTGCTACCAAGTACACCAGGCCCATCTCTATAAACAGTTTACCCTACCTCACTTACAGTTGCATAAGCACCAACTGCATTATCTAGGGCAGCATCCCCTTCCCCTGTCAGACAAGCCATTATAGTTGTGCCTGTACAACCAGCACTTCCCCACATAACAGCTCCTCCCATCCTTCCCCCAGCTATGGCAGCACCAAACCCAAAGAAAATACTAGGCATACCCCTAGAGCCATTTGATGGCAAATCAGATAAGGTGGAGTCCTTTTGGAACAACTTAGCAAACTACTACTACCTCAATGAAGACATCTATATAGACGAAGGGAAGAAAGTCTCTGCAGCATTGACTCACTTCAAACTGGGTACCCCAGCAGGCGAATGGGCTCAAGACAGACAGAAAACAGCCCTAGCAGCTACATCAATAAACTTTGGAACATGGGCAGCCTTCAAAACAGCCTTCAAGAAACATTTTATCCCAGAACACACTAAGCTAGAAGCTACCAACGCCATGTACAACTCAAGAATGGGGAACAGACCCTTTGATGAATGGTACCAGGAATGGTCCACCCATGCCTCTAGGTCAGAGGCAAATAAAGAAACCAAGATGTTTGCTTTTAGAAAGGTGATTTCACAGCTCTACACCAGAAGTTAATTGGTGTTTCACCCCAGCCTACAACATTGGAAATGCTAGTTGAAAAGGCAAGAGACTTTAATAGAATTTGGCACCTTTACAGTAACCCTGCCTTCACACAAGGAGGAAGAAATAGACAGGCGCAAGGGCCTAGGAATAGAGCAGTTTATACAGAAGAAGATGATGCTTAAGTTAACACCACAGTAACCAATCCTCAGCCAAGAGGAAAGTTGTCCAAAGAAGAAAAGGACAAACACTTTAAAGAAAAGCTTTGCTTTTTCTGTGAAAAGCCCAACCACATTGCCAAGGATTGCTGGACTAAGAAGCAGCAACTTCAAGGAGGAAGTAGACAAGGAAACCAGCATCCAAGGTCAGACTTCAAGGCACGTGCAGCAATGACTCAAGATGAGTCTTATAAAGACACACCAGAAGAGCATACAGCCCAGATAGCTCCATTTTACCACAGCCCTACACCACGGTTCTCCATCCCTTGCCCTCACTCTGCACCAGTTCAAGAGGATTTTTGAAGTGTCCTACTGCTGCACTGTCAGTTAGAACTTTACAGTTATCAAACTCCAGTTTTATGAATAGGTATTCTCTACTAGAGACGCTCGACTCTAAGCCTGTACCTGGTGATACTATATGAAATAGACAATCACCTTCTATTACACTCAGAGTGACTCTAGTTGGCAAGAAAACTGGCAAAGAAATCAGTGCACGTGCCTTGTTAGATAGTGGTGCAGAAGGAATTATTATGTTACGTCACAGTAGGGACATTCACCCGACATGGGTAAAGGTCAACACTAGTCCACTGACAAAACACTAAGAGGTCTGGATCAGGGTTTGAGTACTAAGTCCAACAAGGACTTAGAGAAGATCTTTAAGCAGATCAGATAAAGGGAGGGGATCAAAAGACTGCTATGTTCATTGTACCATAGGATACAAGAAGTCAAGTCTGAGGCTTAGGGCCCCATCCAGGTCTCTACTTATACACTATGAGAACAATAGCATCACATCAACAATAGATGTCACTAGGACAATAGCATCACTAGAACAATAGACATCACAGAACAATAAATAGTCCAAGTCATATAGAGTCACCTGCCACAGACAATAAGCAGTATGAGTCACCAGTCCTGTATAGTAAGTGAGTCACATGAAACAATGCTGTGCCCTCACTATGAGTCAACCAAAACAAAAGAGAAGTAAAAATAGAAAATTGGTATGAGTTATAACATATTATAGATCAAGACTTTGCAACCAAGAATGGGCTTACGCTTTGAACCCTAGTCAACCCACTTCCAGTCAAGAATGTGGATGGAACACCCAATAAGAGGGGATCGGTTCGACACACTACTATTCAGAATATTAGGATCAAGACTTAAGGAGATTACCACGAAGAAAGCACAGAACTCTACATCACTAACCTGAGGGATCATGACATTATATTTGGTACAGATTGGCTCCACGCACACAACCCAGAAGTAGACTGGGCCCTCCCCCAGCTAGCCTTCACCAGATGCCCACCAACATGTATGTTGACCAAGAAACCACTGGTTATCACATCCAAGAAAGTGCAGACACGCACTACCACAATAAATGCCATACTAGCAAAAGAAGATAACCCAGAACAGGAAGAGGACACATTTTCAGAGGACACCATCAACTCTTTCCTACACATTCACAGTTTTCTCAAGTATGATCACTTAGCCATCCACACAAAGACGACAACCAGCACAGAAATAGCAGCCAGAACAGCACCTAAAGCTTCCATGGATCACATCCCAGCACAGTTCAAGAAGTACACCAAAGTCTTTAGTGAGGAAGCCTCACAATGCCTATCACAGCACCAGCCTTAGGACCATGCCATTGATTTGAAACCAGGATCAGCAATGAAGAATTGCTCCATTTATCGACTTACACCAAAGGAATCAGACACTAGACAAGAAAGACGGCAAACTACACCCTATATAAGATTACAGGGGTCTCAATGACATTACTATCAAGAATGTGGCACCATTACCACTAATCCCGGAACTTATAGACAAACTACGCAGTGCCAGGTACTTTACCAAGTTGGACATCAGATGGGTTTACAACAACATACACATCTGTGAAGGAGATGAGTACAAAGCTGCCTTCAAGACACCCCTTGGTCTATTTGAACCCACTGTCATGACTTTTGGTCTCTGCAATGCCCCCATGTTACGTGTCCACTGGCATGTGGCTTGACTTGAGCAAATATACGGCAACACTACTGGACAATGACTTAGCGATATGATGGCCCCTAACAGCACATGGATCGTGGGAGTATAACAGTAAGCTTTATTTGAGGGACAATACTGACTTAAGGATGATAATTGATATGCAGACTCCTATTAAGAGGAGTGCAAGACTCAGACTGATAACAGACAAGATAAGACAAGATGAGACAATGGTGGATTCAAGAAGACCAAGCTGTGGATTACAGTGCAGCTTGGGTAACCTTATATACAGATACACGAGGGCTTTAAAGTGCCTCTTGAAAGGTAGGTAACCAGTCATGTATCATATGGTTATCATAGATTGTCCGTCCAAGTCATAGATATCATACAATAGCCCACCAATCACATACCTTGCTCTTATCGTACATCCTAGGGTTTTCATTACCATTATCAGTGAGTCACAGCATACCACTATCACATGTGCCTGGTTCAGGGATACGAGCTACCTGAGGTCCAGTTCTTGCATTGTAACACCCCACCACCTTCCAGACATTTATAAACAGCATATCTGAAGATATGGTGGATAAAAGCCATGTAGTGGTTTATCTAGACAACATCTTAATCTTTACAGAAGACCTCACCATGTTAACCAAGCTCATGGACATGGTCTTGTCAAAATTGGACAAGTTTGACCTTTACCTCAAGCCAGAAAAATGCTCATTTGCACAAACAACAATTGAATACCTGGGAATTGTTATCTCTGAAGGCCAAATTGCCATGGACCCTGCCAAAGTAGCCAGCATTACAGGTTGGCCACCCCCTAAGACGGTTAAACAAGTTCAAGCATTCTTGGGGTTCTGCAACTTTTATCGACAATTCATCAAGGATTTTTCCCATATTGCATGACCACTTTTCAAACTCACTAAGAAGGACTTCCCCTTTATTTGGGGAATGGCAGCAGATACAGCTTTCCACACCCTTGTTACCACCTTCACCACAGCCCCAGTATTGGCTTTACCAGATCACAGCAAACCATTTTGCCTTATCACAGACATCAGTGACTTCACCACAGGAGCAATTTTGGAACAACCAGACACCTTGAACAGATGGCATCCTATTGCTTATCACTCCAAGTCCTTACAGCCAGTGGAAAGAAACTATGAAATTTATGACAAAGAACTCCTGGCTATCATTTGAGCTTTAGAAATATTCTGCCACTACCTGGAGGGTAGAGAAGACACATTGGAAATCTGGTCAGACCATGGCAACCTGGTTTATTTTGCCACAAAGCAGCACCTTACTCAACAGCAAGCATGCTGGGTGCTACGCTCACACGGGCGTTCGTGCGACGTGTGACTAAGTCAAGTTCAAATGAGAGTGAAACCTAGTCAAGGTCTCAGTTCGATGATGCACAAGTAGCACGCAGAGCAGGGCTCAACACGGCACAGAGGAAGTGACTCAAAGGTCCTTCTGAATAACAGAGGCAAGGCAAAAGACGAAGGCCCGCACGTTCAACTAAAGGTATCCTCAGAAAGGAATCCCTCTAGAGTCTGTGAGACGGAAGTAATATGTGATTTCAAGAAGAAGTCAAGTCTACCGTACAAGCTAGGTATCCTACGACTTATATACTAGTACAGCACCAAAGAGTCACAAACAGATGGTGCGATCCTAGGATCCGGGTCCTAGGAATGAGTCATCGTACAGTAACATGTGATAGTAGGAAAAGAACGCCATAGAAGGCCATAGAACAAGGCATCAGTCAGCGATGAGTCATGTGAGTAATCAGTATGAGGTAAGTCCGGCACTTGTACATATGTGAATGGAGATGAGTCAAAGTAAAGATGTAAGCAAAGTAAGTGTCCGGAATCGTAACATTACCCCCCCTTTTGATGTGAAGTTGCCTCAACTTCTAGTTCGATCCTCCGTACTCGCTGCCAAGGTCCCAGTTATCGCCGTCAGGTGGTGTAGGTTGTCGGTCTTTGGGGCAGTTATGAGTGTTAAGGAACCCGTGGGGTCCTCGCTCGGTGCAATGTCGGCACGCAACTGCCTTGGGACAGTTGTATTCTTCATGTGTGGCGTAATTGTTGAAACACTTGCCGCAGTAACGAGGGCGTGTCGACGGGTCTGGTTTGTTGAGTAGGTCGACCATATTCATTCGACGAAAGATGCATTCAGAGCCCCAATGTTGGTTGCTTTCACACCACCAACAGTGCTTCTTGCGACATTGGGGGCAGTGGGATTTTTTGTGTCCCATCTGTCCGCAATGCCAACACGAGTGGCGGTTACGGTTGGTGTTGTCGTGTAGACGGGGATATTCTATGGGGCCTCTTGTACGGATGGCAAGTTGGGGAAGGGCTTCCACACGTGTTCGCTGCGGGTACATGGCGGCATATCGATCAGCTATAGTGCGTACCAAATCTGCCTTTTCCATCCTCCTTCTAATCCCATTTATCTCTAGATCGGTGTCGAATTGAGTGCGTTGCAGTTGTGTCAACTGCTTCTCAACATCTTCCCTTTGTTTCTGCAGTGTGGTCTGCTTGCGTAGAGCGTCACGAAGGCGTGATACCTCGGCTTTGATGCATGGATCGCCGAGGTCTTGTACCACCTCATCAATGGCGTATGCTCGAGGGTGCTCTCGTTGGAACTGCGCAAGACATGCATCAGGTATAGGGATCGGGATACGGATAGGTGGGTCAGCAGGTCGGAGATAGACGGGTTCTGCATAAGGGGGTTGGTTACGTCCCATATATCCTACCACCTGTTGATTGTTATCGTGGTAGAAAATGTAGGGAGCTACTACTCAAGTCGGGTCCTCGTAGGATCGAGGGATCATAAGGGGATAGTATCGTGGGGAGGAAGGGTTGTTGGGAAAGAATGGGAGTCCTGGGTCGATGTCATCGTCTTCCTCAGGCGCAGCATTGTAGTTAATGTACTCTATGAGTCCATTGTCTTCTTCAAGGGGTGGTGGCGTGTTCGGAGTTTCTTCTTGTACTGCCATAGCTATGGCAGTGTCACAGTCGACAAGAGTGGGGGAAGTAGGGGGAGGGGTCTGTGGTGCGTAAGGAAAGGGCTGGAACGTAGGGGTCGAGACTTCGGACTCTAGTAGTTGAGTGCGGCGCATGTCAGGAGATCTGATCATGAGAGGGGGTGGAGTTTGGATAGGGACTGGTGCCGTAGGGACGACTATGTTCTGGTAGGTGCGACGTTCGCCTACAGACTCATACTCATCTTGAACGATGCCAGATAGGTCAAAGGAAGAGGGAGACATTGTGATGATAGTGGTTCAAGTTCAGGAGTGGGGAATGACGGGGATGCGGTTTAGCCTAGGAGTCTTTGTCTTTTATGTCCTCTTGGGCGCTCCTTCGGCGTTAGGGTGTAGGCGATAGAAGTCTGTTATCGCGGACTGAGAGTGGGTCAGGTTTTCCCGAGGTTCCCACGTACTATCACTCATGGGAAATCCTTTCCATTTGATAAGGAAATGGAGTTTGCGCCCTCGTCCTTGTCGGCGTGAGTCTAGAACTTGTTCCACTTCATATTCTTCTTCTCCATCGATAAGCTCCGGTAATGGTCGGGTAAAGTTCGGCCTGTGTAACGCCGTCTCCTTATAGGGTGTCAGGAGGTTAGCGTGGATCACCGGATGTATCTTCCACCGGCTTGGCAGGTCTAGTTCGTATGATACTTGAGATAAGACTTTCTTGATGGGGAAAGGGCCGTATCTTTTAGGCGCTAGTTTGGAAGTGGGGTAGTGAGTGCGTAAGTTTACGCCCTCCAACCAAACCATATCTCCTTCTCGGTATGGGGTAAAATTGCGCTTCCCTCTTTCTGCCATAAGTACTTGCGCATGGTTGATACATTCTTGTGCCTTTCTTCTCGCCTCCTTCATATCTTCTATTCTCTTGTCTACTGCTGGTGCATTCGTCGTTTCTTCATTCCCCGTGGCTCTTGGTGTCCAACCCATCAGTAACTTGAATGGAGATCGTTTGGTCGTCACGTTAGGCCAACTGTTGTGCGCAAACTGGGCGATAGGGAGAAGATCGACCCAGTTGTCTTGTTGAACATTGCTCCAATGGCAAAGGTATTGTTCGAGCCATTGGTTTGTACGTTCTGATTGTCTGTCAGTTTGCGGGTGATATGCTGACGAAATATTTTGTTTGATGTCCAGTGTTCAACATAGGTTGCGCATGTACGTTGAAATGAAACGAGGGTCTCTGTCCGTAATCATCTTCTTCGGCAATCCATAATGTGGGTAGACGTGTTGAAGGTATAATTGGGCCACTCCTTCGGCTGTGATCGTCTTGTTGCATGGTATAAATATGGCCGCTTTTGTACAATCATGATCGGTGATGGTGAGTATTGTGTCAAATCCTTTGGATACTGGTAACTTGGTGATAAAGTCCATAGTGACGACTTCAAATGGTTGCGCTTCTGGGTCAGTGGTGATGGGGAAAAGTCTGGGTTTTTGTCTGTGCGTGTTGATTTTATTTGCTTGGCATGTCGCACATCCCTTGATGTATTCTTCTACATCTTCCTTTTGACGCGGCCACCAGTATCGTTCTTTTAATAATGCGTGTGTATTGGCGATTCCAGGGTGTCCTCGGTGAGGGGGATCATGAAAAAGGGAAATTACCCCCCTCTTAAGTTCAATGTTGCCCTCGACATTGGCAACTCGGGCCCCCTCATGACACCACATTTCGACGTCATCTTGATATAGGTTATGAGCGTTGATCCATTCTGGTTTTGGATCATTATGGTGATTCAGTTCGCTCCACATGGAAAGTTCTTCAATTGATTCATCCTCCGTTCCTGCTAAATTGATGAACAGTTCTTCAGGAAGTACGGTGATGTCGTCGTTGTCTTGTTCTCCTTCATTGTAATCTCCTCTTCTTGATAGTGCGTCTGCCCTTGCGTTTTTTGTTCCGCCAACGTGTTTGAGGACAAAATTGTATTCTTGTAGTTCTTGAAATTCACGTGCAACTCTTCTACTGATTTTGCGTGGTTCTTTCCAGTAGATGAGATTGGCGTGATCGGTATGAATGGTGATAATATGCGGGGATCCTACAAGATACGTCCTCCATGTTCTTAGAGCTTTGACGACGGCTAGTAATTCTCTGTCGTAGATGTTGTAGTTTCGCTCTGTTTGAGTGAAACTTTCAGAGAAAAATGCGACTGGGTGCATCTTCTTGTTATCTCCTTCTTGATTTAATACTGCGCCAATTGCGAAGCCTGACGCGTCCACTTCTATTTCGAACGGTGCGTCCAATTTTGGGCATTGTAATACTGGGGCTTCGCTAACCCTTGCTTTGAGTTCTTCAAAGGCTTTGTTTCAAGCACTTGTCCATTCCCACGGTGTTTCCTTCTTTGTGAGGTCGTTAAGGGGTCGTGTGATAGCAGAAAATCCCCTTATAAAACGACAATAAAAGTTGCAAAATCCAAGGAATCCTTGAACTTCCTTGAGGTTAGTGGGTGTAGGCCATTCTCGTACTCCTTGTACCTTGACGGGGTCCATCTTCACTCGTCCATTGCCAATAATAAGTCCCAGATATTCGACTTCGCGTACTTCAAACACGCATTTCTCTGGTTTAAGGTAGAGGTCGTGTTCATCGAGTCGGTCCAGTACTTGATGAACTAGTTGTCGATGCGTGTTGAGATTGTCAGGTGTGGCAATAAGAATGTCATCCATGTAAATTACCACCCATCCTTGTGCCACCAGATCGCGGAAAATAGTGTCCATCATTGTTTGGAATGTACTTGGCGAGTTTGTAAGCCCAAAGAACATGACACAAGGTTCGAAGAGCCCTTTGTTAGTCTTGAATGCGCCTTTCCATTCATCACCTGGTTTAATCCGTACATTGTTATACCCCCATCGGATGTCAAGCTTTGTGAAGATTCGCGCTTCCCGTACTTTGTCGATAAGTTCAGGGATAAGTGGAAGTGGATATCGATTCTTCACCGTCAAATCATTTAGTTTGCGGTAGTCTTGCACTGGTCGAAGTTTGCCGTCCTTCTTTTTGATGAAGAAAAAGGGCGACGAGTAGGGAGATTTGGATGGACGAATGTATCCCTTTTTCAATTGCTCATCGACAAACTCTTCTAATGCTTTGTCTTCTACTTAAGTCATGGGGTAAATTTTGCAGTCAATGGTGGCGGGTGCGTTAGGTATTAGATCAATGGCATGATCCCAAGGTCGTGGTGGTGGGAATCGTTGCGAGCTTTCTTCATCGAATACTTTTCTGTGGCGGTGATACTCTGCTGGGACTCTTTCTTCAAAGGTTTTGACCATTTTATCCGCAGCTTTTTGCACCAATTCTGAGGCTATCGTGGTTTTGCGTAGATGTGCCACTTCGTCTGGGCTTTCTTCAACTTGTTTCTCCCATTGTTCTTCAGTTATAATTCTTCGATTGGCAACCGACACGTATCCCAAACTTGTGATTACTACTGGTTGGAATTCTTTATCCAGTGTAGCGTCCTTCCAGTGTACTTTAGGTTCGAAAGCTGTGAGCCATGGGTATCCTAAAATTACTTCGTCGGATCCCAAATGGGTAATGAGGAACCTAAGCGTCTTGGTGTTGTTACCAGTTGTGACTTCAAGATCAGTGAATTGCGTAATTTCGCCATCTTGATTGTGAGTTCCGTCTATGTTCCATATTTTGATAGGCTTTGCTACTGGTAATGTAGAGATCTTGAGTCGGTTTATCAGATTTTTACTGATAAAGTTATCGGTTGCTCCTGAATCGATGAGCACTTGTCTTTTGGCCATCACGTGTGCAGATTCAAATAAGACTGGAATTCGCATAGATCGGTATCTGCTATGGTACACGCTAATCTTCATTGCTTTAGCCCAGGCCGCGGGGTTCAAGCATTGGAAAAACCCTGTTTCCCAAACAATTGTTCTTCAAGAGCCGCTTTGATGTCGTCAGAGTCCGCTTGCATAGCTGCTATATAGGCAGCTGCTTTCTCTGAGGCTTTCATGTTCGAGTTTCCTTCTACTTTGACTGTGGCGACAACAGTGGGTGTGGTCGAAGAAGTAGTCGAGGAAGTGGTTGCAACAGATGCTTGCGTATTCTGGCGTTGGGGACAGGTTTGTGAAATATGTCCTTTATTGCCGCATCTGAAACATCTTCCTTCTTGTTGATAGCGCTGCTTATCTTCTTCAGTCATTGTGGCTCTTGCGCGGGTTCTTCCAATGTCCATGGCATTGGGGTTTCGGTTATTGGTGTACATATTTCGGCGCCATTGTTCGCGACAAGGATTATTGCTGTTTGTTGGTTTGCGCAGGTGACTTTGAAGGAGGTTATAAATTCTTTGCTGTTCTACGGCAGCGTCAGTCCAATCACGCCAATTCACGGGTCGGTGTTGGCGGAGGATACTCTCCATTAATTTGAATGGCAACCCTTGAGCGTACATATTGAGGGTTACTTCTTCGTTAAGAGTGTATCCTGCTTTATTGGCGAGGTTGGCGAATTTGGCATTATAATCGTCAATATTTCCTCCTTCCATCTTTAGTTTGGAAATTTCGGTTTGTGCCTTCTGTCTTTCTGAAGTATCGGTATAGGTACGTCGGAATCGAATTTCCACTTTGTTCCACAGATTTTCTTCAGCTGGTACCACCCCCATGTTGATTTGGTCGTTAAGCCAAGTGACTTGTTCTTGAACCCAGTCTTGTACCAATGGTCCTCTGATGTAGGACAAAAAGGTCATAGCCCTTTGATAAGGGATTCGAAGTATAGCTGCATTTGGGTTCATGCCTCGATAGATGGTGAAGTCGAGAAGGAAGGCTTTGCTTTGTCCGCGATCCCCATTGAATTCTGCAGGTGGGTTTCCTTCGAGTTTTCCATCGGGTACTCCTCCTGCTGGGGCTGCGCCTGCTGGGGCCGCTCCAGGTGCTGGTGCTCCACCTGGTGCACCTCCTCCTCCACCTCCACCTCCACCTCCACCTCCACCTCCACCTCCTGGTGCAGGGGCTGGGGCTCCTCCTCCACAGCTGCCTCCGAGGGGCGCAGATGGGGCAGTAGTGCTGGTTGAGGCTTGGACTGGTTGCGTAGTTGTTTGCGACATGTCTGGTGCTTGGTTCTGTTGTTGGGGTGGTTCTTCCGGTTGGGTTGTTTCTTCTGGTGTGTCGACTTGTACTGGTGGGTCAGGGGGTATGCCAAATAAGTTTCTGTTTGAGCGAATTGGTCCTGTTTGAAAGTGGGGTGGTGCTAGCTGAAACGTAAACCACTGTCCACTTGTTTTGCTTTTGACTACAATTGCCCACTTGCGTAGATCTTCGAGATATTCTACAGGAGTATATCCTGAGGTTTGGTCGTAGATGCAATACCCTTCGTTTTCTCCTTCGTCAACCCAGACGACTGATCCTTTAACTGCGTCGGATAAAGTGTCTTCTCTTGATTGTTCGATGTATTCGGACTGGAACTGTGCTTCAGTACGGCTTTTTCCTTTCTTTGGGGAAGCCACCGTGGTTCAAGGGTAGGAGACTTAACTTAATGCTACGCTCACACGGGCGTTCGTGCGATGTGTGACTAAGTCAAGTTCAAATGAGAGTGAAACCTGGTCAAGGTCTCAGTTCGATGATGCACAAGTAGCACGCAGAGCAGGGCTCAACACGGCACAGAGGAAGTGACTCAAAGGTCCTTCTGAATAACAGAGGCAAGGCAAAAGACGAAGGCCCGCACGTTCAACTAAAGGTATCCTCAGAAAGGAATCCCTCTAGAGTCTGTGAGACGGAAGTAATATGTGATTTCAAGAAGAAGTCAAGTCTACCGTACAAGCTAGGTATCCTACGACTTATATACTAGTACAGCACCAAAGAGTCACAAACAGATGGTGCGATCCTAGGATCCGGGTCCTAGGAATGAGTCATCGTACAGTAACATGTGATAGTAGGAAAAGAACGCCATAGAAGGCCATAGAACAAGGCATCAGTCAGCGATGAGTCATGTGAGTAATCAGTATGAGGTAAGTCCAGCACTTGTACATATGTGAATGGAGATGAGTCAAAGTAAAGATGTAAGCAAAGTAAGTGTCCGGAATCGTAACACTGGGCTCTCTTTCTGTCACACTTCAAATTTACAATTATCCACAAACCCAGTACTCAAAACAAAGCTAATGTACTATCCAGGTGAACAGATCTTAAAGAGGAGATAGCATCCAAAGAAAATGATCACATGCTCCTCAGTGACAAGTTTTTTGCAATATGTGCAGCCCGCCCTGCAGGAATCAAAGTAGATGAAAACACAGTACTATGCCAACAAATTAAAGCAGCCCAAGAATATGACAAAGAAGTTAGTCAAGCATTAGAAGTTATCTTAAAGAATGGCCCAAGATCCCTCACAAAGGGCCTAGAAGATTGGAACTTAGAAGATGGAATCATCTTATACAGGGGACTAGTCTACATCCCAAAGGATGAAGAACTACGAAGAAGTATTGTCAAGTTACACCATGAGCATCTTGCCTCAGGACATTCAGGAAGATGGAAAACCTATGAACTATTATCAAGAGATTTCTGGTGGCCAGGAATGTCCACCTTTGTCAAGAGCTATGTAGATGGATGTGCTACATGTCAAGCTATAAAAATAAAGCCAAGAAACCAAATACCTCTGCAACCAAATCAAGTCCCCAAAGATATTTGGGAAATAGTTACCATGGATTTCATCACAGACCTCCCCACTTCCCAAGGATACAACTCACTATTCATTGTGGTCAATCATCTCAGCAAGGCCATAATCATTGTGCCATGTACCAAGACCATCACAGCTGAAGAAACATCCAAGTTATATGTAGAACAAGTTTGGAGATACACAGGCCTACTAAGACAAGTCATATCAGATAGAGGCCCACAATTCATGTCAAAAGTCATGCAAGAAATTTGGGGAAAACTAGGAGTCAAGTCTACAATGTCTACCACCTTTCATCCCCAAACAGATGAAGAAACAGAACGAGTTAATTAAGAATTGGAGCAGTACCTCTGCGTCTTTTGCAACTTTCAAGTTGACAATTGGGTAGAACCAATACCCTTCATGGAATTTGCGCACAATGCAAGACAGCACAGTGCTACAGAAAGATCACCATTTGAAATCTGGTACAGCTTTAAACCAGAGTTCATCCCATCAGTAAACTTTGCCACCAAGATACCCACAGTTGAAGAATGCCTTCAAGCCTTAGAACAAATCAGGACTGAAGTCACAGCAGCCCTAAAAGTAGCTGCAGAAGTTATGAAGAATACCCACGTATCTACAGCTACCTATAAACCCAAACCAGGAGACCAAGTCTGATTAGAAGGAACCAATGTCCACACCACCCATCCAAAGGACAAGTTGGCCCCTAGACAACATGGACCATTTAATGTCATGGACTGGCCAAGACACTGACATATCGGTTATAACTACAATGGTCAGCAGTAATTAGTCATGGACTACTTGTATCAGTCAACAGTGGAGCGCTTTATCACATGTAAGATAGTATGATGACTCATTCCTAGGATAGCTGTACTAGGGTTCGAGCTAGTTGTGCTATTGGTTACTTTATGATTCGGGAGGAGCTTGAAAGCCCTTGACAACTGTATATAAGGCTTGATGTTCGGACCAGGAATCTCCATCCTGGTCTTCTCAATACCACCATCATTGTTCACAACCTAGGACTGCCAACTTCCTTTCCTCTCACCTGTCTCTCATCTCTACTACTTGTCCTAGCCTTTGTCTTCGGAGTTGTACTCCATGTTGAAGACATCAAGAGTGAAGACATCTTCGACACCATGTACTAGAGAGAGTCATGTGCCACTGTCCTCACGTTAAGTCTTGACACTTCGTGTATCGGACCGAGCTTAGTATCAGTTATTGCCTATCATCACACCTAAGTCAGGCAATGTTGTTGTGGCAACGTAACATTTAAAGTATTATCCTGTTGGGGAGTCAATTGCAAACTCCAGTTACCAAAGTTATGGCATATCCACCCAGTCTTCCACAACTCTTTTATCTCTCCCTATAAAGAAACCACAGCCCATAGACCAAACTTCACCAGACCACCCCCAGAAATCATCCAGGGAGAAGAAGATCATTATGAAGTGAAAACAGTCCTCCAGTCAAGAGTGTTGCCCAACAGGAAAGGAATACAATATTTAGTCAAGTGGAAAGGGTATTCAAGTTCAGAAAACTCCTGGTTGCCAGCATCACAAATAAAGCATGCAAACCTACTAGTACAGCAATACCATGCAAATAACCTAAGAGCCCCTCAACCAAGTAACCTTAGAATGCTGTCAGCACAGCAAGACCTTAAAGAGGGGATACTGTCATGAACCATCAAACTTAGGTTATGACTCAAGTGTTCAGGCCAGTCCAGTCCGGTCTGATATTATGTAATCAAGTTCCTAAAAAGGAAATCCGGAATCGGAGTTTGAATTTCGTACTCCGAAGGTCACATGATCAGTCATGTGATCAGTCATGTAACCTTTCTATGTTTATCCATCAGGTGATCTATCATGTGCTTTCTATTAAGTGTTGATCAATCAACAATGTTTTGTTGATTGATCAACAAAGATTGTTGATCAGTAAACGAAGTTGTGTAGCAGTCATGTGACTGAAGTGGCACCACTCAAGGGATTATTCTCATTGGTAGTTATCTTTAGATTCTTTCTGTTACCTTTTAGAAGATTCCATTGTGCAGCACCCAAGGGTTGGCTTTAGGCCTCCCCTAAAGTACATGTCAAGAATAATGTAATGTGTGCATTCCTGTATGGGAGGGACATGGGGTGACGAGTGTTCTCCATATGGAGATTACCCCCTATGTTCACTCTGCATACTAGACATATACATAATTGGTACTTTATGTAAATGTAAAGCCACATTGCTTGTTCGGGAGTTGCCAACCAGTCCTGTAGGCCTGCCGGTTCAGCTACTGCTGGTTGGTACCAACTGCCACCTCACACTTCCCTTCACATCATTACCAATCCCATCTTCTGCAAATGTCTCTTATGCTTGGGTCGCAGCAACAGCTTCGTCATTATATCTGCTGTCTGATCAGGATCTCAACAACTCTCCAGGTCTATGGCTTTGTGTTTCACTTGTTCGTGGATCCAATGCCATTTCATGGCTAAGTGCTTTGCACACTTGTGGAATTTTGGATTCCATGCCATAGCAATTGATCTTGTGTTGTCTCTCTTTATCTGTGTTGAATGAGTTTGTTTGAATCCCAGCTCATCATACAGATTTCTCAGCCTGTCATGAACTGTCAAGCTTAGGTTATGACTCAAGAGTTCAGGATGGTCTGGTCTGGTCTGGTATTATGTAATCAACTTCCTAATTAGGACATCCGAGGTCGGAGTTTGAAGTTATACTCTGAGGGTCACGTGATCTATCACGTGACTAGTTCCTTCAAGAAGGTTCTACAACCTTCTACAGGCTTCTACCAGTTTCCACAGAAGAACTGTGGAAAAGGTCACCAGGTCTCAGAGAGACTATCGCCATGAGATAGTATTTATAGAGCTTCCACGAGCTTTCAGAGTATTCCCAGAGGGACTATCGCCATTGGATAGTATTTATAGAGCTTCCACGAGTTTCCAGAGTATTCCATTATGTAAACACCATGTAGCCAGGTATATAAGCTAGAGCAATACAACAGACAGTCCCTTAGACAGTCCACTTGTGAACTCCCACTTGCAAGCCTCCCAGTCTTCTGCGCAGCTCTCCACCATTGGCTTGCTCCGCCTTCTCATCCTCTTGCTCGTGTTTAAAGCCTTCCTCGTCTTTCTTCACCTCGATCTCTTCTTCACCCCTCTTATCCATCGTCTCCCTAAGTGTTTCAAGTTTGTCTTGACTTACTGAGAGTAAGTCATCACACAGCCAGCAAGCTTCGTGACAAGCTTCAGAGAGAGCAATGTATTCCACTTCTGTGGAGGATAACGTGATATGTGACTGTTTCTTTGACATCCACGTTATTGCTCCACCTCCTACACTGTGGGCATAGTACAATGTTATGTGGGCTCATATGCTAAATTTATGAGAAGCATATCCCAGAAATGTATAAAAAATTGATATGTAAAATATTGTGAACTTATTCACAATATACTCTCCAATGTGCAAAGGCTTATGCCACCAGATATATTGTAAAAATATTCACAATATAATTCCCAATAAACTTTCAATGTGCTCTGCACATTTATTGGCAATAAATCCACATCGTTCATTGTGATGACACAGCAATTCATATTTACAATTTAATCCCAATTAATCTATGGATTTCATTGAATAGATATCCAGGCTGACAGCCGACGTTGTGATGTTGTGAGTCAACAACTCGAGACATCTCAACTCAAGACATCAAAATCTCAATATACAATACACAACATCCACCCAACATTGGAACATCTCATCAATGACTCAATATATCAAGGCCCGACTCAAAGTCAGCACACAAAGGTGGCTCGAATCCTCAGGGTCTGTCCACAAGAATACTGTATTCATATATAAAGCAATGTATGTCATCATCATCGTCCTTCTTGTGTTTACAATTGCAAGGGATTAATGGTGGTGGAGGTGGAGATCTCATGATGGTAACACCTGTGTTCGAGCAGAATATGAGGTGAGTCCGTAGTATGTCAAAGCTTAGAAGCACATTGAAAGACAGTTGGGCATCAACGGGAAGCCCCACATGACAAGCTTGGGCTTCTAGCTGTAACCCATGTGTCAGATGAAAAGGACGGTTGTTTGCCAAGGACTAGGTCTCTATATGTCATCCTCATATCCCCTGCATTCCACGCGCAGCAATATATGATACAAAAGAAGTAAGTTATATCAAATATAATTCTAAGCTATAAATGTTTCGACGTCAGCAGGAGTCTTAAAAATAGTGATAGAGTGAAACTGAGGCAGAGCTGTGACTGACAAGGCACTCGTTAGACCACGGAGATGGTGTGATGTTGATCATGCACAGAAAGGACAAACCCTTGAAAAATAGCTTCCACTTTGATCTGTCCCCATCCAACCCACCTTGCTCACCCCTGTGTTTCGGAGACCCTGCATACCAGGACTTGCACTCATTCAGTGACCCATTGGGACCCATTGCTGACTTTACGCTTCAATGGATACTGTTACGAAAGCATAGAATAAGCACTAACATGTTTCCAAACCACTCCTGTATTTACTCATTGCAACCCCCAAACATAACAAACACCTCACGTGACCTGTCTTTGTCAAAGTTAGATAATAATATAAATAGTTATTTTTTTCTTAAACAAAATGCACCTTGAAGAGATCCTGAAATAGTGCGCAGACCTGTTGGAAGATATCTTCCTTGTTAAGGGTAAGATCATTGTAAAGCAAGAAGTTAGAGTATTAGTCGTACACTGATAAGCGATGAGAGCACTTACCTCAACGTCGCCAGGTAGAGTGCCGGATCTGTAAACGGTGCCGTGAAATAATGGGGGAGTGTGTTAACACTAGAGGTGCCAGATACAGCAGCCATCAGCGAGTTGGGACAGAAAGGATTGGAAGACATCGAGGAGCTGCCAGATCGGAACAAACATCAGATCAAAGGGGGAGACAGCGAACCCTCCCACAGGGACAACAAGACAGTGAGTCAATAGTTGCTTGTGAGAGGCAGCCTGTGGATAGATGGTGTGACCAAGTATTGAATGGCTTGAAGAGTGCAACTGATTGGGCTTGTGGAAGTGGAATAGCCAACAGGGTGGGGGTAGCAGTGAGACGGAGAGGTGACATGCAGGTGGGTTTGAACATGGGAAGTGGGAAGAAGCAGGTGGGAAAAGCTAATTGAGACACAATGCCGTTCAACAGTTTGACAATAAATGGTCAGTTCACCGGACAAGATATGTTTCTAAATAAAAAAGACCGGACACAGGTAGTTTTCATACACATTGTTTTCCAGCAAGCAGAACCATGTCCCTTCCTCCTCCCCCTTATGTATGCTGGGCCTCTGCAGAAGAGTGGTGAACTGGATTTGTAATACTAGGTGCCAACGTTGACTCCATCCCCACTCCCCCTCCCTGGTATGCAGTTGTCATTGGTGCAGATGGTCTCTGGGGAGCTCACGAGTGGACGGTATACCCCCAGCTGCATCGCCTTGAAATTTCTGTACCTCGCCTGAATTCCTCTACGCCCGCCAAATCTCTCCATTCCTTCTGACGTCCTTACTCACTCTGTTGACAAGTCTATGTGGAGAGCTCATCCTGGCAAACCCAACATCCATGTCATCAACCCAGATGTTTTGGAAGAGCTCACATTCAAATGGAAGGCTTTGAAAGCTGCCCTGCAAGACCCATTTAATGACATTTCTTCCCATCCTAGCCCCCTTATTCGATGCCCAATGAAAGCGTACACCAGGGGGTTCAAAGCTTTGAGTAGACTGGAGCAAGGGTTTGCTGCTTGGTGAGATTTCATTAAAGTATTTCAAAACCTTCAACGGTCTCTCTTGGAGCTCCATGCGTTTTTGGACTGGTGGAAGGATATTCGCACCGGTGACAATTTCTGATCTCCTGTTCGTGCGCCAACTTGGGGCACCATTTTTGAAGATGCGCAGGTATATGTGAATTATGCATGCTGGTTGGTATGAGCTTTTCTTCTCATCCATGCATCAACATTTGTGCTCGATCCCGCTAAGGAGGTTGCACTGTCGCCTTGCAAATTGTGCAAGACACAGCCCATGTCCCTCCAGCCGCTGCTACACATGCTCCATCACTGGTATTATCCACCACTCGTGTGTGACGTTGTGACAGAACTGAAGACCACTGCTCGGGGATACACAGAATGTTTAGACCCCTTTAATCCGACGAAGGAGGTGAAATGCAAGCTGGAAAAAAAGGAGAACAGGATAAGTGATGAAGGCAAGCCCATTCTACACCTTTCATGATTCAGACTAATGACCAGTGCGTAGCCGGTCACAGGGCTAAAAAGGCCAAGACAGACATGGCCTCTCTGCTCACCTAAATGAATAACTGGGAGCTTAGGTGCCTCACAGATGCCGGGGTGGTGCCAGATTGGTTCCTGAGGATACAAAACGTCTGGACTCATGCCATGAATCACGTCAGCCATCTCAACCTCTCTTCCCAAGGGTCTCCTTGCCACTTCACACTTCCTCCAATCCACCTCTTCTGGGGTGGCGAGCCCCTGAACCAACACATCTACTATTACCACTACCTCTTGCTCTTCAACGAAATCAAGAACCAGCCTGAGTGCGACCTCCCGGCCCTCACCACCCAAGAATGGCAGTCCATTCTGGGAAACACATACTGGAAGAAATAGTGGCCCACACATGACGGGAACAATCCGTTGGTGTTCAACTCCAATGTGTTCTGGAAGTTCGGGGGCCCCCTTCTTTTTGGCAATGACTGGAGTGCTGACATTAATGCGGGGCAGTATAACCCCACAAGCTGATTGGCTTGCCGTTGCGAAGTCCAATTGACCACGGTGGATGATACTGACATTCACCAGGTGATCTTATATTACCTCAATTCATACCATGTATATGAGGAGATCAGGGAGATGGAATGCCTCCAGTTCCCGACTGATTTCAAGAAACGATGGCAAAGTCTATTTCTTGAGCTCAACCAGATTGTGGAAATGTGGGACCCATCAGGGGGTGCCGAGGTCAACCCCACATTTTTTGGCAATGATGTGTGGAAAAGTTGGGTTTTGGCAGTACGCAACATTGTAGCTGATTGGAATGGTTTTGAGCAGTGGGATTGGGGTAGCTTCTCAAAGGCGAGGATGATGGAAATCAACAATCTCTCAGAGCTGGGCTTTCGTAAGTTCACATCTGTCTGCTCGCTTTCTACATTCACTTGTTTGTCACACGCCTGGGTTACTATCCATTGTCCCTACTTCTTCCCCCCACCCTCGCTGCTCATTCTTGCATCGATCATGCAAAAAAGTTTGGTTACGCACACTTTACCCTTCCTCTCTCCATTGAGTAGACACTTTCAGGTCTGTTGGTGTTGTTTTTTTTCGCAATTAACATCGTCGACTGTGTGAGTTCTTGGTCTCAGATGCGTGACTCACAGCCATGGCACCCTATACCTATTCCACTATAAAGACGATTGCAAATAAAATCTAAAGATGAACAGAACAGTTAGTAGAAAACGCAAGTCGAAAGGAGACAAGAGTCAGTCTTGAAGGAGAAAGAGAAGGCCAACGCGAAATTCAGCAACAATCCCAGTGTCTTCTGCTTTGACCTGACCTGTTTAGAAGCTTAGTTTCACGCAATAGACAGACAAAGATAGGATGGGGGAAATCAACTGGTAACATTGAGATGCAGTCCAAGACCTTATATACATTGAGCCCAGTACCTAAGGTCGAACACGAAATCAAACGACTAAGTTGTGATCTGTGAGGGAATAACATTGAGGTGGGGAAAAGTAAACGCAAAAGTCCTTGTAGGAGTAGAGCCGTCAAACGAAAACACGAGGTAATCGTGAGGTAGGTAACACGAGCCGGAAGTAAAGTGGGGGAATTGGTGAACAAAGTCGCATGGCCGAGCGACAGCACCAGTGGGGTTGACAACGCACACTAATAGTACAAAGGAACTGTTAGAGAGTAGTAAAGAAAATAAGAGAAAATAAGGGCGCGCCTGTGCCCGAGACAGAGAGCGCGACATGAGATGATCTGATGGAGTAGATGAAGGCACAATGTTGATCGGCCAGGGCAAGGGACACGAACAGGGTCTTCACGACATGAAAGAGACGACAAAATGAAGGAATAAGGGTTAGATGATGTGGAAAACATGAGGCTATTGGTGAACACTTGAGGCCGTCGGTATTGCAGTTAGTAGACAGCTGAAAGACCTCAGAATGTTGTCGATCTGAAATCGGAATGGTGTGGATAACGAGGGGCATCCAACGAGGGCGGAAGAGACAGGCATACAACGAGAGGCAAGGAGTGATGTTGGGAGAAGAGATGAAAGGAACATGAGGCAAAGTGAGATGGTAAAACAAAGATGAGTCAGTGGCATGGTGATGAGGGAGATAGGCAATAGCAGGACACGGCGGTCCGATGGCTCCAAGATGGCTGAAACAAGCAAAACGGCCAATTTCACAGCTAAGGGCCACTGTGATGCTGCCCTTACAACGAGAATGGGATAAAGAATTAATAATACGCCAGGCGAGAAGGCCATCTCAAATCTCAAAACGAAAGCACCATGTCAGCTGCTGGTATCACCATCATCTTGTTGAGGGTCGTCAATGGAATTTGTTCATTCAGCCTGTAAGTGAGTTTGAGGCTGGGCACTTAACAGAAAAAGGAGACGGACCTATGTGAGCCACTACAATGCCGCTTCGGCGATACAGACGCTTCACTCTTCTTGACCCCGCGCTTTAATGCAGACGCTATGAACATATGTGAGTCACTACAACGCTGTGTCGGTGATACAGATGCTCCATTCTTATCAACCCTGAGTGTTACTGTGGACACTACCTCCTGAAGATCCTTAAGCACCTGTCCAAATGAAGGCCTTCTGCTTGGCTCTGGGTGGAGTAGTTAGTCATGTATTGACACAATTACCGGGTTGTTGACCAGACTGAACCCTCTGATGTGCCAAAGGACTCACCCACAAGACCACCTGTCAGTGAGGATTGCACTATACTTCATTGGGGGCCCAGCTACTTCTCCAATTTCTGGTGCAGACCAAGGTGGAGTTCCACGATAACCTTTGACCAGGGTGTCCTCGCTCTTTACATGAACGGCAATCCCGAAGTCGATCACCGACAACCTTGCTGACGACAAATCCTTATAACCGACAAGGAGGTTGTCTGGCTTTAAGTCAAGGTGAGCAATTCCGTGATCATGAAGAAACCAAACACTGTTCAGAAGCTGGTTCCACAGCAACTCCATCAATTCTGGGCACCCACGCAAGAACACATCCAATGGTGATTTCCATGGCATGACAATTATGGAGACACTGTTGGATTGGAAGACATGGAGTAACTCAATGGTATGGTTTCGGTGAGACTTGAACAATTGTAGATACCCTAGAATTTCAAGTTCATTGGTCGTACGTGAGTTGTGCAGAATTTTGAGCACGACCACGTGACCCTGTTCGGTGGTGGCTCGTATGACTACCACTGATGATCCCCATGACCTGATGTCGCACATCTTGTACCCCTCATTTTGAATAAACACCTTTGTGTCGTCCCCTAATGGCACATGCTGACCTCGGGTTGTTGGGGTTCTTATCCATGATCTTGCAGAACCGCTGGCACTGGCATTATGGCCAGACTGTGGCAATGGGAGAGTTGGGAGATCTGCTTCTCCAATGAGCAAGGTCACTAGGAACCACCTATCGGTGAAAATATTGGATGGTAGGCCTCTACTCCAATCAAAGAAGTTGTAGAGCCAGAAAACAAACTCGAACATCTTGAGTCGATTTGTTAGATTGAAGTTCTTCTGGTCAAAGTAGACCTATCACAACATCAGTGTCTTGTCATTTGGCAATAAGCTGAACTATTACCAGGAAGTCAACTTGATCTTGAGCGCCTTCTTTCTGATATAATGTATATTTGGTGGCCTTGTAGTTTTGATCAATGAAAATGGCCTTGACTATATACGTAGGGGACCGGTCATTGAGTAACGTGTTGCCTATACAAACAAGGCAAGCAGCTTGCAATATCATGCGATGTCTGTCCACCTCATTGGGAGGATTGGAATCTACTTCGAGAAGTAAAATTAGCACATCCCTTGCGACAATACAGAAGTCGCTATGGGGTTTATATTTATATGTTGCATCCTAAACCTTTACGACCAGGGTTTGGGTCCATGCCTTGTTACTAGGAAGTGTGTTTAAGCTCGGGCTTAAATTGGAAGTTGTGAATGACTCACAAACTGGTAGTTTGGGATCCTTTGAAGCCTGAAGTAATGCGCCTCAGAAGAGAGTACACATGGTGCTCCTTGCATGCTCTATATGCTACAGCGCTAACAATTTGGGGGGGGTCAAAAAAAATGACATTGTAATGGATGATTCGAGAAGTGTCCCACCATGCCCGTGATGGTGCCATCACTGAGGGAAAAAATACTTGTTATAACTCACGTTGTTATGATGCGGACGGGAATCGGCTTTCCGGGTAAGCTCGTAAACCCCGGACTGGCAGCATGTTGATATTGGTACATGACCTCATACGATAACAGTACGAAAAACCCCAGTCTTGTATGATAAGGACAAGGATCGTGATTGGCTCCCACTTGTACGATATCTATGACTCAGAACGGACTCTACGATAACCATACGATACATGATGGGTTACTTACGTTTTAAGAGGTGCTTTAAAGCCCTCGCATACTTGTATATAAGGTTAGCCAAGCTGCGCCGTAGTCCACAGCTTGGTCTTCTTGAATCTATCCCTGCCTTCATCTGTCCTATCTTTCCTCATCGGTCTAAGTCTTGCGCTCCTCTTGGTAGGAGTCTGCCTTGTCGTTCTCATCCTCGAGTCATATTGTCTCACGAATAAGGGCTTGCTGTTATACTCCCATGATCAACGTGCCATCAAGGCCGTCATATCGCTAAGGTCATTCATACCAGTAGTGTCGCCTACCCCATGCTCAAGTCAAGCAGCGTGCTGATAGACACATAACAAGCGTCCCCAAGGAACTCTTTCACAAATCAGGGATAATCTGGCATTATCTGAATGGGCTCTGGGTCAGTAAGGTGATGCGAAATTGTAATGCGAGACTGACTGACACCAGACTGAGGGAGACACGGGGAGTATAACTCTCGCTTAAAAACAACGGACAAAGTCTGGTGTTGAATCTGATTCTTGAATACAATTGATGGAATAGTGCCCCGACGTGAGGTGTCGGATATCTCTGCCACGCCCAATTTGATTGTTAAGAGGGATTTGCAGGCCAAGTGCCGCCACTGAGGAATGCAGAACAATTGGATTTGGAGGCTCTTATCGAGAGGCATCAGGAACTTTGACCAATCATAGGTAATAAGACCGTACCTTGGTCATTAAGACGGAATATGGCGTGGACTTATTGGCCGCAGTGCTCGAAATAGGTCTGCGATGGCAGTCCATTCATTCATGGGAGCCCTCAGGTTCGACTTGCAATTCAGACAGGCGAGTCGTGATCAGTTGTTCGTCAGCCGATATAGGGATGAGGGGTTTGTGCAGGTTGAACGTGGATTGCCTCAACGAGGGAGTAGCAACCTTCAGGAATGTAAAAATTGCCCTGTAATTCTCATAGGCCGGCACTCTCAGCTGGAAAGGATCAAGAAGGACCTTGCACGCTTGATCAATGAGGATGCAGTAGAGGGTAATGGTTAGATTTCTGGTCATAGCTTCGTCACTGGGGGTGAGAACAAGTGGACAGTAGTGTGTCTGTAAATTAATCCTTTGTAGTCGTCGTGGGGGCCTTGGAGTCGTCGAGGGAGCCTTGGAGTCGTCGTGGGAACCAGGGGGTGCTCGTCATATGTGGCAATCCATAAATGGCAGGGCTCTTGGAACTTGAATCGAGGTCATGATCGATCGAGATATATATATATACTTATTGGGTAAGCCCCTTACGTGCCTGGACAGATATCCCTTAGATATCTTAGCACAGAATCCCTTCTGCTTCTACCGCCAACCCAGACAGATATCCCTTAGATATCTTAGCACAGAATCCCTTCTGATGCGAAAAATTCTCTCAGGAGATATCCAAGGTTTTTAAAATTAACAATCTCTAGATATCCCTCAGAGTGTCATGTCATAGACATCTTCAAGGGGTGTTACGAACTATTATCGCTTTCTCTTGTTATTTTCTCCATCGCTTAACCATTTCTTTTGACTGCTTCCATTTTCTCGATGACCTTGTGACTCGTTTACGATTAGGATCCGATCAGATTCCAGTCTCGGCCCTTATCTCGCACCTACCCCATGATCGTACCATTGGTAGGTTTTACGACTTTTAGAATCCGCTGACGACGTCAGAGTCCCGCGTGACTCCGCGAAACTACTAGTACTTTCGATATGACTCATAGTACGATAAGCTCACTAGGACCCATATCCTAGGATTGCGCCATGTGTTTGGCATAACCAAACACCATGTACTTGTATATAAGTCGTGTACTACCTAGCTTGTATGGTAGTTCTGACTTCCTGTGTAAACCACATCAGTACTCGCGAACATCGTCTTCGACTTGCCATTACGCTTAAGTCTCTTGCTCGCCTTCGTGCCTGAGCATCGAACTCTCTGACTAAGGCCGATAAGCTTCACGAGCTAGCTCGGCTCTTATTCATCACCAAACTGAGTCCTAACCGACTCGCTCTACCAGAACTCTTGACAGACGACTAGAAGTACACGTCGTACTTAACGCCCCTGTGGTGCGTTACAAGGGGTGCTGGGAGTTCCCTTTTCATCAAACTCTAAGATATATTTATGGCACTCTGTGAGTGATGTGTATGACAGCTGAGAGAGGCCCTTATGTCCTATCCGCACTCTCACAATCCTCATTGGGCATTTGTTGTTCTCATGGTTTTGGACACATGCAAAAAAGATCAGACAAAGGAATATTATTTATTACTTGACAATACAAAAAGCAAGCACGTCATCACTCAGGCCTCAAGATCTGAGCCTTCTTTTGGGTCTTCTCTTCTGAAGTTTCCTTCACTGTGCTGTGGGTAGGGATTGTCATGGGTTGGCAAAACCCATACAGGTAGCGGGTAAGGGTTTGCC